>JAMKCH010080258.1:0-16043 GCA_023653785.1 Ophioderma brevispina
TCGCCCAAAACGCCAAAAAGTCGCCCCAAAATTAAAAGTGCTCAAAAATTGGAACATGGGGAGGGTCCAAACCAACAATTCTTGTGTTAATATCCATTTGACTCGATTCTCAAACTCATTTTAGTAAAAAAAAAAGGTTGTATGTGTAAACTACCAGGTGTAAAGGAAGCAAAGTCTTAAAAAATATCACTTGTATGGATTATTAAACAAATTTTAAATTGTACAGAGAAACAGAACGAAGAGAAAATGTGTAACTAACAAGAGCCTTAAAATACATATATAATTCATGAACTGTCTTTGCTAAATAAATATTATAAAAATAAAATCAAAAAGAAATTCAGTTTCAAATAAATAAATGACAAGGAATACAAAAATTTAAAATAAACATCAAAATATCGAAATACATAATTTTAAATAAGTATATGAGAAAACGTGGAGAAAATTTTTACCACAAATTTTATATAGGAGAAAATACATATATAATTCAATGAGTGTTTCCTTTATGCTATAAATAAACATTTAAAATAAAAAATATAACAAATATACAATCTGCTTACTGAATTATAAAATTACAAGTGAACATCGAATATGAATGGACAAAATGTTTAAAAAAGTATAAAAAACGGGAGGAAAATGTATATGGAAAAATATTTTATATAGGCCTAAAATTAATTCATGATTTCCTTTGCTTAAATAAACCTTACAAAAATAAAAAATATAAACAACATACAATCTTCTTTACATGAATTATAAAATTACAATTAAAACATGAAAATATCGAAATACATAAATTTAAAAAAGTATAGAGAAACGTGGAGAAAATTGTAACTGTAAATATATTTTTATATATGCCTAAGTTTGTAGACATCGCTGGTGCCGCTTAGTTTATAATTTACTTTTTGCTTTGGACTTGGAACGGGAACTATTTAAACAAACACCCACCGCTTGAGTGATCACTCTTTGATGTTGGCGGGCAGAGGCCTTCGCGGATGTGAAAGATTGATCTAAACTTGCCTTTTCAGAATGATTCACACCTCTCCAGCTTAAGCCCTCTTAGGGCATTTCATTTCTATACGCTGTAATTACCTGCTGTGCAAGTTAATTACTAGCTAACTGTTTTACTGATGTTTACAGAGTTGCTCACTCCAGTAATTTTCTTGTATTTGCATTGCCATTGATGGGCAGGAGGCCTTTTGGCTCCGTCATACACGGCTGCACACTCACCCTACGGGTGGTACCGACGCGAAGTGTCGTTAGTTGATCTCAATGGTTAATTTTCTATGTGTAGGGTATTATGTAACTCTAAGCCAAACCACAATTATCTCATTTTGGTAGCTACCTTCTTACAAAGTCGCCGCGAGGATACAGAAGATGCGCGGCCAGAAAAGTGAAAAGTAGCCCAAACGTCGCGAATTTGCGGTGGGCCTTTGCGTGTGCGGGGCGAGTAGCGAAAGTCGCCCAATTGGGCTACCAAAATCGCGGGGTTGGCAAACACTGAAGGTCAACGGGTGTGAATGGGGTCAATGGTTGGACCATTTTTCTTATGGGGGTGTTATAGGTATTTTGGGGCATTCCAATTCTCAAAAGGGAAATGCATATGTTTCAGCAAACATTGGGTAAAGGAATCAGCTCAGTGTAATGATTTAAGAAAAAAAACAAAAATACAAGGACCAGATTATGTATCACATACTTTCTTTAACTATTCCACATGATGTTTAGGTGCTAGAAAACACTACTGTGGGCTCCTCAGACTTGACAACTTTGTAGTAAGTAGAGACAGAACGGCTAGCTTATCGTTACTTCGTGGGTAAAAGAAAGGGGCCATTGAAAAATGGAGAGAGATAGAAAGATGCTGTATATGTGGATTTAAAGGGTTGGATAACACATTCTTCACAAGTGACATGTGCTCCCTTCATTTATGAAAATAAAATTGGGAGGTATTAGCAGACAGGGGCATGATGGTTGCGGAATAATTTTACCCCCTTGGGGAAGATTTGGAGGTTGTTTTTAAAAAAAAAATTTAAAAATGAATACATTAATTTAAATTGAAATAGTTGGCAGTTCTGTACAGTTCTGATTACAGAGATGCATTGTAAACTTCATTTGGGACAGGTAGGGGTACCAATTTTAAAAGTAGGGTAGAATATGGTAGGGTGGGAATGTTGGGGTGGAAATATTAAACTCTCTTGAAGAAATCCACACCCCTGCTCTGATTCAGAAAGAAACCATATTCCTGTTTTATTCATCACTCAATAACTTGGAGTATTGGTCTTGGCTATGAGCAAACTTCAACGTGATTGGAAATTAAAACAACAAAAAGAAAATTGGACATTTAAAATTTAAATAGCTCTGTTTACATCCCATAATCCAATGTGATGTTTTGGTTAGGATGTTATGAGAAAAAAACATTTCAAATCTGAGCTTTCCAGATCAATTTTGAAAATGAGCTAAGTAAGATACAAACCCGTGTAACTTCAAAATGTCAGAGATTTTATTTCCCACGTCCAGTCTGACTAGCACAGGATCCTGCAGCCCTGCCCTGGCAAATTCTACAGGAGACTTGGCAGTGTTGTAGCTGAGAACAACAGGTCTGTCTTGTGTCCGGTTCGACGCTTGATGATCTCACGAAGCGTTCGCAAAACCATCTAAATAACTGAAAAAGGTGACAATTTTAGTTCATGTAATTGTGTTTTTTTTTAAACTAAAATTATCGTAACAGCCAACCAGGGGAGGGGGCCAATCAATAAATCACAATTTCAGACGTCGCCATTGGTTTACACGTAAAAGCGAAATCTTGACGGAAAATTCTTTTTTTTATATATATCGTGCAAGGAATATTTTCTATTCCAAAACCGTTGGAGTTGAAGAACAACTCCACTGGAAGGGTTTTATTTCTCAATTTTTTTTATATGAAAAAACGAACGAGGACGAGGTTCGTATGTGGGTCCTGGGAACACCATGACCGACGCACATCAAAGCCCCAAATTGGTTTGTGGTTGCACTCCATATTGCTGTAAATTGCTGTAAATTCTTTTGACATTTTGGTGAGTGCGTAATGAATGAGGCTTGGCCGCCACTGCCTGAGCCAGCTCATTTATTCTAAATGCCCTATATATAGCGTGCCACAGCCTAATTTCACACCATAAAACTTTCAACATTTTCAGTGCATGGAAAGTGACTAGGATAGTGAATAATAAATGAGGAAAGCAAAGCAAAAACAAAAGTTCTGGCTGCAGGAAGGGGACTTGAACAGGAACCACTCTTAATATATTCTACAAATTTTGCAGAATTTCAATTTGAGAATATGAGTAACGTCATAGCTTTCCGCAGTGTTAAACGTACGAATCGTAGTAAGCCACTGCCTGTACTCTGAGCGTACAGAGGTCATCGTGCGGATACGCATACACATAGTGCACGGAAAAGCTAAGAAACACTCCTTTAGTTCAGGCCGGGGACAAAGTAGAATATAAACACCTTTCACCTAATTGCATGATGAGAGGTGTGAAGGTACAATTTAATTATGCCTCCATTTTGAAGATCTTTAAATATTGATTCATTTGTTTTAATTGGATTTTTGCTCGCGCCCTATATCCATTGCACAAAATGAAGTTTGGTTTATAGGGACCAAAACCAATTCTTAGAGACCAGGCACATGTAATCCCCCCCATAGTCTCATCGTTTTTCCCAATCTAACCTACATGAATTACCCCTCACTGTTAGAAATAGCAATTTTTATTTTACTTTGAATTATTGTACTCCCTTTTAACTATTATACCTGTCTGCCTAATCAAATACGACCTATTCAATGATTGCGTTGTAGGTTCATCTCACAAGCACATGAAGCAGGTCCTGGTGTTGCTATAAGGAGTCAAGGTCTCGTGAGGGCAGAAAGGAAAACTGATCCTCCATTCTGTCACCAACCCAAGATGACCCTCTGCCCTCAAGTTGGTGTATCGACCAAGCTATAGAATCAAAAAAACATAGTGTCATTGGCAACAAAAAATGAAATGAAATACAAGCGTTCTGTCTGAGGGGCAATCAGCAGCAATTTCAGTCTTTTGATTTTGATGGTCGGACATCAGATGATAAAAAAGGTTTGAAACTTGCTGCTAAATGCCGTTCAGACTGTCCCCTTAAGAGCCCATTGTTTGCGAAACTGCCAGTGGAGTGTTCCCCTCAGGAGATATAAAATTTCTGTTTGCTGCAACTGCCGGTTGTGATCCCGTTCAGCCCGTAACCAGGATTTTTTTTTAAGGGGAGGGGCAATTTTTTTTTCAAATGGGTAGGAATTTTCCCAAAAATGCAGGGGGGGGGGTGTTGTTGAGGTTGAATTTAAAAAAAATGACTGGAACTTTTACTGAAATGTTAACCTTTTTTCAAAAAAAAACAAAACAATTGGTTTTGCCTCTTTTTGGTTTTTTTTCAGCTCTTTTTAGTATTTGGGGCTTTAAGGCTGAAAGATCCTAATCAAACTAAGTCTTAATTTAAAAACATTTTCATGTCTTTTCATAATAATACTAAAGTATATGTGGAATTAGGTGCATTCCGACACTTTTGAAATATATTATTCAAATGAGAGATCCAATATGGCCACCAATGGTTGACTATTTTTGGATGAAATTTTGAGCGTCTCTAATCCTGATCCAAAGTGTACGCACCTATCAGCGAAAACTTGTATTTATGATAATTACACACATTTTGCCTGTAGCTGACATTATATTTTTCTAATTTATGAAAAGGTTTGATTAATATCAAAATATAAAAATACATGAATTTCACAGCTCATTAATAAGTTAAATTCTAATAACTCCAGTAATCGGGGTAGACTTTAAAAAAATAAAAAACTTCAGTACAAGATTATCATCTAATAGGCAACATCTAGCAAATTGCATTTTATTGAAGAAACAAAACTGTAGATATTGTGCATCATAAAATGCCACTTTGGCCAAAAATAGAAACTGCGAAATAGTCAAAACTAGGTTTCAATTACTACTGGTCATTAACACTAGGAACACCAAGTGTTCTTGGCAGGCCATTAGCATTACTTTCCTTAATTATCGCCTATGTAAAGAGGGTATTTGCCTGATTCCTGTCGTATAGAATCAAAGTGTTTCCGATTTTTTTTTTTATTTTGTAAGTTTTTGCAAATATCCGTAACTAAGTCTAAAAATCGTTGGCTCAAGAAAACGAACATGCAAGTAAAGATATGGTAATTTTAGTCATTTTTTGGATTTTTCATGTTGAAATTAGCTAAAACTGGACAAAACCAACATTGATTTCTTTAAGGAAAAACATTTTTGATTAGGATCTTCTACCTTAAAATTTTTTTGGGGGGGGAGTGGCATCTGCCCCTAACTGGCCCCTCCATGTAAAGGGCTATGGACACGTTGTTCAACTCTCCAATGTGGCTCAATGTCATTTTTATTCAGTCACAGTACTGGAGATAATTTTCTACCTCTGTATGGGATGGAATCCACGCAGAGGGGGTTCAGAAAAATAATAAGGCGGAGTTTGTTATGACTAAATCGAATGCAAGCTTGTCAAAAGTAACTGTACATGTAGGCGGACGTTGCTGAACAACGATCATATGTATTAAAGTATACTCTGCACAAGGCTCAATTTGAGGCGCAAATATAGAGATTCAAGATTGTTTAGGCATACCACATTACGGTCCCATTGGATACCATTTTGTTTCTATTGGAGAGTTTCTAATTCTAAGTCTTTTGAAGTAGATTGCGAGTATAGTCTTTGCATGCATAAACAGATTAAAATGAGTGTAAGACATATTTGGAGCCAAAACAATTTGTATTTTCACATACATCCAAAATCATTTCTTCATGTGCTAAAGAAGATGCTCGGCAAAGTAACACATATTCAATCAAGAGACTCTTTTGCTCTTAGCCCTCTTTTGGTAAATTTCAGTGTTTGTAGTGCATGCGGTCACCGGAGTGGGTGTCAATTCAGCCCCTCGGTCGCCCGACTGAGCTGACCGCTGCTGTCATCGTTCAAACCTCGGTGAATCAGGAAGCAGCCGTTTCCCACTTCCTGTTCTGGCCATGCGCGACAACATCTTTTCCTTCATCACTACGCGTATAACCACTGGGATAGTGTCGAAGAAATATGGAAAACTTATTGAACTTAAATTATCTCCTAGAATAACAACATAGTTGTATTAAATGACAGTTTCTCTTTAGACGCTTGCAATAGTAGCAGAATCGACGCAGGCATCTGCTATGAAGTTGTATTCTCACATGGACCATTTCCTCCAATTTGCAGTATTTCTTTTTTAGAACTCAATTTTCAGAATACTGAGACGTTTTTGAAATGTCACAACCTCATTAGCTTGCAAGATCGCCATACTCTTTCCTCAAGTTCCAATTTAGTTTGTGACAGGCTCTTATGCACTAAAAAGATACGATTTGGTGAGAACATTCAAATTTAGAGGTCATTGAACTCTGACGTCACGGTCCACCACTCGCTGAGCTTAAGACTTTGTGTTTGGATGACGCCAGGGATGACTATACAGATATCATAACAAGACACTAGTAAAGATTCGGATAATAAAACGCCTCTATCCTCTGGGACCGAAGACGCAATACTTGTCTCCTTGTTTTTAACTACCAAGATTACTAACTGGGTGATTGGTATCCAACAATGGAAGTCTGTATTTTTTTGGCCGCTAATAGCGCACATGGTGAAGAATGCTAGCACAATGGCTGTAAAGGGCTGCTTAATATTTTGGAACGCTTTGTAGCCTTCATACTGAGAACTCTACTGACGCTTTCTAACTGTTGTGGTGTAGGTTTTTTATTTATAACCTTTCTTCATACTCTCCCTGGCCCGTACACTGGTAGCCACTAGACCTAGAACACAACACCAAAAAAAAATGAAAAGTTAACCTCATAGGCACAATTAGTCAATTTGACACATTCTTAATTACAAATTTAAAAAAAAAAAAAAAAAAAAAAATAATAAATTTGATTGGTTTACTCAGAGAGGGGTACATTTCCATGCCCGACACTACTTGCTTGCTTTCGGCAGACCATGTTGTGGATATGAACGCCTGTGTTATTTGAGCTGGATGTCGGCAAAGGTCATATGTCATATAACAGGCGTAAGAGGGCAGACATATAAGACCCCACTCAAAATCTCTTAGCCCCCCCTACCCAAAAAAATGAGATCAGGGGAAGTACTAAATTGATGCAAGACAACCACTCACTAGGAAATCAAACTCTCAATATGACACAAAACTCACAAACCTGACACCAGGGTAGGCCCATTTACATCCAACTTAAAGACGCCTAATATTGATAGGGGGCATGGGACAATGGGCATGTTATAGATAACGGCCGGTCGGCACAGGTGGGTAGGTCCAGGCACGACTCAATTGACTGCTGTAAGCTAAATGCTCTATCCCGACCCGGCATAAAATCTTCAATAGTAGGCAGGACAGTTGCAATATAGCTTATAACGAAAGGGATTTCGTGGGCAACTGCTGGTATCTTTCGAATTGGGTTTAGCGGGCACTCATTTGCGACTATAATCCTGCATGTGGATTGAGCTATACGTAAAGCAATAAGTTCGAATATGCAGCTAATACAACTTGTGTATTTATAAATTACAATTCTAACATAGGGCAGCCATCTTCAAGTTGGAGTAAACGGCTTTCCCATTCAGGTTTGGTTGTAACTTAAGTAACGAAACAGGGTGTCTCAGAAAGAATTACACGCCACTTCAAAAGTGAGTATTCACATTTGTATCGAATTTTAAAAAAGAATCTTAAACACAATTATTAGTCAATATTTATAATGTAAACAGCACTCGATTCGGGTTCAGTAGTTTTGATAGAAATAAGCGATTATGTAACCATGTCAATGGACACTCGCTTCCAAGTTTTGTAACTAAATTATTCGACCGAAACACAAAATATATATTCTTCAATTCTCGTCTAATTGGGTAATCCTTAAAAATCTTGATTTGTGATGTTTGGCACATGTTACTGGGCCGTCTGTAACTTTCTTGGATTTAGGACAGAAGACCTCTCTCGTCTGATGGCTGCAATGCTCTGTAAAGTTCGGACGGTTCCTCCTCCGCCTTCGACAGCGACTCTTGTTCAAATTTTTTGTCTTGTACCCGTTTCACGGTACTTCTTAGCATTGTTCAAGATTGTCTGCTTGAGCAGATATTTCCTGTTTGAATTTTAATCTAAATTCCTGGCCTGACCAGAGTAATGTTATGTACGCAGTTTCGCATATCTGAAGCACTACGGCACAATGGCCTTATGTATGGGTGACAAATGTTGACCAATCCTCTGTGTTCGTGGTGCCAGTACTTCAATAACACGAGTATAGATTAACACATGGGAATTTTGATTGCACTCAAATCATGCCTTTATTATTTAAATGGTAAATCGCACTCGCATCTTATTGGAATAAGATGTCCTAATTTGAATAAAATACTATTGTGAATATCTTATTGTTCAGTAATCCACCTGTTAAGTATTGATTACACTTCTCAGTTCATCTTATGAGCTGTGCCATCCCTAGTTCAACTAAACCTTATTTCATTCACATTTCTAAACAGATTTATTGGTGTTGTTTTCGATAAAGATGACATTCTGTTAATTTACGCAGGTGTTGGGTTTGCGTGTTGGATTTTTGTTATAATTGTCCGTTAATTGTTTATTACTATAATAAAAGAACAAAATGGGATTAAACAAGGCCGTTCTGGAATCGAAAGAAGACAGCTTGAACGATAACCCCAGTAATCAGCGGTAGTTAACTCAAATCTGCATTATTTTGAGCAACTTTGGAAGTGGCCCTTGACAGTGTTTAGGCATAATCAGTGTATTCTATTCTTCAAACCTTACTGAACCCGAATCGAGTGATGTTTACATTAAAGATGTTCAAAAAGTAATTGCGGTTTCAGATTCTTTTTAAATTTCCAAATGTGATGCTACTTACTTTTGAAGTTATTGTCGCCTATATTTAGGGTGTAATTCTTCTGAGACCAGCCCTGTATGTAGCTGAACTACATTTCGCTATTTTAATACCGCGTGTCTGAAAACCACTTCACTTGTTCATGGATGGATGGTAATTTCTCAGTTTTGAGACTTTTAGCTTCTAAACAAGGCAAACTCGTATTTTATGCGATGCGTAAACTATGTCCGCTCCGGCCGAATGTGCGATCACTAAACATGTGATAATGCAACTTCACACTACCCCCTCCTCCAAGTACGCCCGCAACAGCACTCCCCTCCTCTAAGCAGCGCCGCGCAAAACCCGCACCCCTCTACCCCAACAGACCGTCCCAACTCCCACTACCACGCTCCAACGCCCAACAACCGTCCCCACTCCGCCCACCCGCTGCTCTCCAACACGCACCCCCTCCGCACGACGCCAAGCCCTCCCCCAATACCCACCACCCTCCCAACACACTACCCACACTAACCGCCCCATCCGCCAAGCATAGTATCTCATGTAGCGAAGGAATTTGTCCTATCCGATGTACGCTGTTTCAGAGATACAAGCAATTACGCATATTAATTAGGCTCTCATTGCATACCTAGAGCCACATATATCGCTATCTTTGCAAATTGCAAAAAAGTATGTGCGCCGCATGATAGGCTTATTATGCAAAGCGGGCATGTAGGAATTTGGATGTAACCTGAATGTAGCAGTTTCAAAAATATAGCAATTACTCGATTTTGGCATATTAATTAAAGCTCATTTGCATACTCAATCTGGTCCGCGAAATACCCCAAATCTATCAGGTCAGAACCTTCAGGTCGTCGAGTCCATCCACCAACCAAGTTACACTCATAAAAACGCCTGACGGAAGCTCCGAAACTTGTAACAGACGTCCTTGCATGAAATAGTCTCATAAATTATGGCTAAATTAGATACTTTAATTAGCATATTTTAACGCCCACAATCTAATCAGTTCGAGAACGCATCCAACCCGCTGTCTTTCCACACCAATTACAACATTATTTTCGCCCTTTACACGGAATTACTCCAACTAATAATGGTATACAACATGGTTAAACTTTTGTCACAGAGGGACGAACGGACGGACGAAACGGACGGACGATGCTCATTTCATAGTCGCCATTTCCGAACTCGTTCGCGGGGACAATAAAAGAGAATTGAGTGTTTCTCACCTTGAGGAAGCCGAAGCCGCCGGATTTCTTCTTCTTTCCTGTTCTGTTTCGCTTCACAGTTGGTCTTACGTATCTGTTCAGCATCTGAGTGTACCATCCTAACACTGGAATCGCTGAGGATATCCTTGGGCCTATACAGAAAATAATTTTGGACTAACTTGAAATCAGAGGGAGCAAATTCATGATTGATTATGAGGCATTCAAATGTGAAATTGTGAAAAAACTGAGTCCATGTTTTTTTAAAGGAGGTGGCTTTAAAAAATCCAGAGGGCAGATACATGTTTGTTAGAGGAATGACTACCATTTTTGACTTTCAGCGAGACAGATTATAAATAGAGTTTCATGATCACGGATAGCACTGTCTGTGCAATGACTTCAAATCCAAGGCGGTTCTCGAACCACAAGGTCCCCTGCCCGTCGCGATAGTACATAATTTTAATATCCACGGGAGAAATTGCGATGGAAATAAGTGGTTCTCAACCATTGAGGCTCCAGCCATAAGGCAGTTGCAATTCTGACGGGTATCAATACATTGACATTACAACTATTTGTAGTTATTTGCCCTTAGATGACCTACTTGACACCTTCACAATTTTCGGTGTTTAGAAATGTTACGCACTATCAATCAAATTTTCATGACGGGGCTATCCACATGTGAGTTATTGACCTTGAATAACCCACGGCCGTGAATGACTTCAAATTCGGCAATGAAAAAAACAAATGTATCTTACACCGAAAAAAAAAAAAAACCCATCAGTTTTCCTGACCATACTACTCCCATGTGTATGGATTTACCTTGGTATGACTGCCCACATGACCTTGAGAATGACGCACAAATTTTTGGCACTGAATTTTGACCACACCACCCATCCAGTTTGGCATCATCCTACGGCACATACTTAGTGTTGACCTGATGACGCCCGCATGACCTGGGAGGGGGGATGAAAGGGACCTTCAATTTTATTGGCACTGAATGCTGACCAACACCCGCCAAGTTTCATCACTCCTAATCCTAAACTAGCGCACCGCAGTCTTAGTGGTTTGAACCTTGATGACCCCACATGACCTGTTCGAAAGTGACCTTCAAATTTTTGGCTACTGAATTTGACGACACCCACCAAGTTTCATCGTCCTAGACCACAAGTGACAAGGGCTATAAAGCAAATTTAATTCCATTTGACTCTGATGACCCCACATGACCTTGAAATTCTTCAAATTTCAGGGCAGCGGATATGTTGACCACAACACCAGTTTCATGCATCCTAACCACATTTACAGGGTTATAAGGCAATCTTATCCCGCCATTTGCCTGGAATGACCGGATGACTTGAAATGACGCTCTAATTTTGGCAATTTTTCGGCACTGAATGTTGACCAAAGCCACCGAAGTTCATCAGATCCTGTCACAATTGCCAAGTCTTATAGCAATTTAATCCATTTTTGACAACCTCCTTTTGACCCTCATGCGCACATGCCCCACCGCGAAGCATCATCCACCGTCTCTTGGGTGGACATCTATGGTGCAACGATGGACACCCATACTTGGCTTAGATCAAACGATATCGTGTTTACAAGGGGTTATAACAATTATAATATCCTATTTTGACGCAATTTGACCGACTAGTTTTGACCATATTTGACGCTTTGACCCTGTCAGCATGACCCACTTGATATGCATCTATGTTGCGAAGATGACACGCCACACTTGGTTCTTAGATCCAGAGATATTGTGTGTGGATCGCACGCACACCACACGTGCCACACGGACGCAGGGCTTTCTATATTCGCCCCTTATGCCAACTAAAGTTGGCGGTGGACAAATAAATAATCGAAAAGCAAGGAATTAAAGGTGCAGTTGTGTAGTTAGTTAGTTAGTTATACCCAAGTTTTAATCGCGTTTTGTCCGGCTGCTCGTTTTTAAAGGAGGGTGGCCCAATAGACCTCACACTCAGCAATACTGCTTAAGTGAGAATTTATATTGGAGCAAAAGAATAATTGACTGGTAGCGCCTAGAGAAACAAATGAATGCTCATCCATTCAAATTGTAACTGAAAAAAGTCAATCAGCTAATTAACTTTCGATTGCTAACTTCATGACATTATTCCTGAACCTTACATTTCAGTTTAATTCTTCATCTATCTGTTAGACCGAATGACATTGTCTCAGGTGTTTGTTATATTAGACATCATTGGTAAGATCAGCATCAAATAAGAACAATTTGTATTCTATAGGATGGTTTTAAGCATCGTTTGACGGCCCTAAGACTTAACTTGAATATTAAGCTTAATAGTGGTCATTAGCTTATCCTTGTGGAGTTCCTGCCAGACTCACACACTGTCGTGCATTCTGTTATCACGCTTTCACTTTCAGTTCTCATTTCTTGGGTTAATGGAAGGTGGAAGTGATAGGGGGATGAATGAGGTGAGTATTCGTGGGAGGGGGGGGAGGGAGGGGGGGGGGGGGGGGCGGGGGGGGTTGGGGGCGCTCTGTCTCACAGCACTGTCACGTTTTCAAAGTTCTCACTGTCGTCTTTTTCGCTCGGTTTTCGTCTTCTGTGTTGATCGAGCTTAATGGGTAGGGCGTGCAGTACGTTTCTCTAGCTAGGCTTGACTGGAGACGGCGAATCGGAGCCGGCCTTTGGTGTTCTGCGCCGCTGTGGCAACAGTCAGACCGCGAGATTTTCAACATCACATCGTTTTCTTTTTATATCTTCTTCCCCTATCTGCAGCTGGGGGGCAGCTGTAAACAGGGCAGGCCTGTCAGTTTGCTAAGTCAAGAGAATAAAAGACATCAAAAAATCCGATATTTGCATGTATGCACCTAGAATCGGTATCCCTATCCCTGCCAGTCACATAAGCCGGGCAAAAGTCAACCCAAATAAGGGCAGGAAATTTGATATTTCAGTTATTGCTGTCTGTAGCGGACACTACACCACATAATATGGATGGAGGTTTCATTTTGTTTGATGAACAGCTCAAGGTTTGAATAAGAGGGGGCCGAGGGTGAAATTTTCCCCGTGCTAAAGGCAAATATTGTATAGAACAGGGGGGCTAATAAAATGTTAACAAACCGACCAAGATTGGCTCCCTGGATCTGGAAAATCCTTATTTCAAGCCCTTGAACAATGCGGGGGTTTCTCTTCTTTGTCAATTTTTCATTTGGAAATGGGAATCTCTAAAAATACGTCTTATTCTTTAGCTTTTAAGCTACCGTACTGCTGCAAATTCAAATATCTTGACTCTTTATGTTATAAGGTCATGAGGAGCTCGCTCATGTACTGACATGGAATGTGTCCTTCATGCTTTAAATGCTGTGGTATCCCAGAACCAATGGGTCCGTTACAACATATTTGACCATAGCTATGATGCTGTAATTGTTGCTTGTTAAAGGACCAAGGATTTCCAGAAAGAAGCTCCCCATTTTTTCGATCCACCAGGGTTTTTCAAATGCATACATCAGGCCCATAGCGTTGGGGGGGGGGGGGGCTAATTTTTTTTTTTTTTTTTTTTTTTTAAAAATCAATCTATTTTGGGAAAGAGAAAGAAAGACTAAATTCTTTCCACGGGTTTAACTCTCACATCAAAATGGATTGAAATCAGCAATGTATTTACAGATGGATGTTGGGGTGAACATGGTGAAGACCATTGTAGATAAACTTTGAAGCTGATACGGGTCATCCCTTAAATGTGCATTTTGTGATTCCCCGCCCTTTCTCTTTTTACACTCATTGTTCACTAGAATCTCCTTGAGAAAAGCTGTTCCAACATTAACTTTTTTAGCTGATCCCAACTTCGCGGTTTTATGGGGGGGTATGAGCAATGCTCGTTACTTCCACGGTCACCATAGGCCACTGTGCTATAATTTCTGTCCGTTTACGGACAGAAAAACAAAATTGCGAATTACGTACAGAACAAGAAAACGGCCGACTTTGCACCTACGAGTTTGGCACCATGGATTACTAATGTTTAAGGTTTCAGATTTATATGAAAATCTCATCTTTTTGAGGTAAAGTCGGGGGACGATGCTGTGGATCACGAATGGCCCCTTTAAGTCTACGGGGTTGTGACAATTAGTGACCCCTGATGAATATCATCAGACTGTATGGAATAAACGGCATAATTCTGCAAGTTTATTCCGTACAAGTCTTATGAATGATCAGGTCACTAGTGCTCAGGGTCCTAATTGTCACAACACAGTCCTGCAGTGACAGTAGCTGCCAGAATTTCTCAAGTAGGAACGTTCATTAAATTTCCTTTCCTCACTGAGGGCTCACTTCATCAGAATTCCCATAGATCATGTAGGTTTTCTATGCAATACAATTTTGTAATAATTAATTTGGTTAGATTAAAAGTTTTTCTGACCGATCGCTAGGGCCTAGCTGAGCCTGCCCTGCTGAGGCCCGACAGCGACTCTAGACTGTTTTTAATGTACTGGCATGTTTTACGATAGAGGGGTCCAACTCTTCCTGATTTTGCATAAAATGTGTAATTTTCAAAAGTATCAAAATTCATTTGAATTGTAATTTTGGTGTGTGGGGCATTTTACTACTAACCAGTGTTATAAAGAGAAGGTTTTGACTTTTACGGCAAGACATTTCAAAAAGTACATTTGGGCAAAGACATGTATTTTTAACCTAAAATCCCCATAAATCTTCCTGTCTTAAAGTACTGCAAATGTTACATATTTCGATGGAAAAAATGTCCACCAAGTGTAACGGTAGGAATAAACATGATGATTTTGGAACCTACTTTTTGTGAGAGGGTTTTGATTTTTTCGATATATGTATATTACTATTAGTCACTTATTCATATCACGCGAATTTTCAACTATCCTCCTTTTTCTTGTGGCCAATTTTTTACATTTGACGACAAAAATGGGAAAATTCGTGTCTGGTAAAAGTATGCGATTTCCAACCCTCGAAAAGTCTATATCTTGAAACCTACTGTACTTGGTGCAGGAAACTCAATTTCACATTTTTTTACTTTTGTGAAGTTCACAAGTTTAAATATCCAAGGGGCCAAACAAAAACTGTACAAATGTGGTTTTCTAGATAGCGGCCAAATAGACCCCCTAGTGAGGCATACCCCCCTGGGGATGAATTCAGTATTCGCCACACATCTTCAACATGCAGTTAAAACAAACAGTTTATTCTGTTGAGTTCAATTCCATAGGGTGGTGGCACAATATAAATAATTCCCCCACGGTCCCTGCTTTTCGAATTTGGACCTATTCTGTGGGACAGTGGGGCTACATTCACGTAAATAATGAGTCGCCGCCGCCTTGGAGTCATTACCGATCTGTTTAAGGAGACCGGCAAAAGTGATGTAGATACATAATAAGGGTGTTCTAATGTTAATCCATCCATTTATTGAAGAAATAATTTTGGTTCCTGTTAAAAATCAAAATTTAATTCTAACCACTAAGATAATAATTTTGCTTCCTGGCATGACGGGGCAGGGGTTTCAACCACATAGTGCGTAAAATCTAAGTGCTGGAAGTGAAAGTCAATCAATCACAAGGCCAGGGATAGAATGCATCGTGTTCATATCTGCATGCATCATTTGATGTACTCTTTACTGATATTGCGCATTGTCCTTTTCCAGCTGTTTGATGATTTGAAACTTGATATTTTGTGATGAAGAGCATTTTTTATGCAAATAATGATTTTTTTAAAATAATGAACACTTTCGGTGGCATGTCTTGGAGCATCAAGGGGGCGGGGGATGCAAATCTAAAACTTTTCATTTCCTTGCCCTAATACACTAAACGGATTTAGTGGTCTGAACGAAGCAATTTAATCCTTGGTATTTTGACTAGTTAGAAAATGGAATACTGACAAATTCGACTAGAGTCATTTGCAGGAGATTCGTAAGTATCCTGT
>JAMKCH010080268.1:0-43824 GCA_023653785.1 Ophioderma brevispina
CTCTTCAGCCAAAATAGTGCAGAGATGTGAATAAATAAAGATGCCAAATGCCATAAAAATATACGAAATCTTTACATTTTTTTCTATCATAGTTCGGGGTATAAAGCAAGCCAAAGTGTTGAACAAAGATAAAACACTTCCTTTATGAACTGTCATGAAAATCAAAGTGTTTACTATGCAATGTATCATTGGTCATACCCAGAGGGGTCCCAGGGAGCAGCTGCTCCCCTTGTGGGGAATCTTGCCCCCTCTACCCCCCTGAAAAACTGATTGAATTTCTAAATAAAGCCAATTTACAGTGAAAACAACTAGGCCCTATACTATATAACAATTTTAATATATGCTTGCCCCCTGGAAAATATGTGTTCCCCCTGAAAACAAGCTGGTTACAACCATCTGCAATGTATAATTTTTAAACAAACCACACATTGCATTTTTTGGCATCTGATTGCAAGTTAAAAATCAGATTTTATAGACAATACTAAGTGTAGTTATATCCTATAATAATTTTGATAAGAGTGTATATGGTGGATTTTCAGATTTTGTATATTTCTGTAACTTTGTATTGTAAATTGAAAGAAAGAATCTTGTAAGTGACTGGGCTTACCCAGAAGTTGTTTTGAACTCAATCCCATAATTCATTGCAATGTCCCATATTGCACTGTACTAAACACATGTCAGCACTTAGTGTTCAAGAAGTTTAATAATAAGGACGCACAAACATTTCATAATCATGATATAATTCCTTAAAGCAATATTAGCACTTTTTTAAAGAGCGCCCCTGAGTTTCTGAAATTGGAGATTATTACACAGTTTCATTGGTGACTTAAGCGAATAAAAGATAGGATTTGTTGTTGTGCCTAATCTAATATCGTGTCATATTTGGATGGGCAGTTCCAATATTTTAGTGTGATGCCGGTGCAGGCGGTATCCACTACGATAAAATATTGGACTGCCCATCCAATATGACACAAAATATATTAGATAGGCAAACAACAAATCCTATCTTTTATTCTCATTCTTATTTAGTTTTGGTTGTTTTTAATCACTGAAAATAGATTTCTTTCAATATATTAGGTTAAAAAAAAAATCAAAAATATTCACCCGCTGTGTAAAAAAATGACCACCCGTCTAACCCTGCGTGCACTGCGTAACCTATAGACAACGCGCGCGCGTAAACACTTGCGGCGGCGACGCACTTATCTAAAATCGCTCATATAAGATAGGCACAACCATTATTGCGTGGTTTGGCTTACTACACTAAAAAAACCCGCCCACATGAAAAGAATGTCTAGTAAACTATACTGTTAATGGTTAAGCTCCAACATGTCTATGTATTGCAAATGAAGGAGTTTTGTATTAGAATAATTTATCGGAGATCTCTGATATAATTTAACGGCTGTTTAAAGGTGCTTGTTCCGATTTTTGGGTATCGTTTTATCTACTTGGTAGAAGATCCTGACACTTGTATACACAGGCCATCGGGTACCGTGGGAAACAAACTTGCGGGTTGATGTTAGACGCGATAATGCAATAGTGCAACGCCCGATTCACTACTGAGCTAATATTGATGTTTTAACCACTAAAACGGCCGGTTAGGTTTTTGTCAATATCTGAGAAGGATGATTTGAAAGCTAAACTTTCAGTAAGATAATTAGAAAAATAGGCCTTTAATCTGATATCAAAATTGGATACTACTCCGGTTAAATAAGGGGGGCCCAAAGACGATCGCAACAAGCACCCTTAAATAACGGCCTTCCAATATGAAATAGCCGGGAAATAGCCACAAATGTACATGTCTACGCTACATAGTTGTTTTATTGGTTCGGCAAGTCAAGTGAGAGGCATTTTCTCGAATCTCTGGTGCCACTATTTTATCATGGACGGACACATAAAACTTCGGCATTTCCAGACTCTGCCATAAGTTACACTGGGATCCCAATCTAATTACAAAAATCGTTTATTTTATGATAAACCACACATTTTGAGCTTCTCATTTGCAGGTATAATTACAAACATAATTACAATTATATTTAAAAATCAAATTTTGAAAATTGGGGGTGTGGTGCTTTTCTTCAAAAATGTGCTGTTATTACTTTAAGTACTAATGCTTTTGGGGCTCTAAACTGAGTGTATGTAAGTCAGGGTTTGTGGGATTTCACATGACCTTATTGAGGTCTCGGGATTCCCCAAACAAATGGTGCATTGTGGGATGGATTCAAAACAACCTTGCGGCCTTACCATTACCAGAATCACAATGGTACAGGAACATGGTAAGAAAAGTTCATGAGGCAGTTGGTTAGGGAGGTAAGTGTATTTAAAATGAAAGGAACCCACCCAAATTGCAACATATGATTTTCTGTTTCAAAAGTAAAGGCCTTTGCCAACATACCCCAATTCAAAAATTTCCACGATCCAATGACTATTTTAAATGAGCGGTAATTGTGTGTATAACAACAGCTTAAAGTTACATCGTAAATATTTGCTCTGGTTATACATAAAACACTCATTTATGCTGGTAGTATTGTAATAGTCAGCCAAAATCAATTGCCGATGAAGTGGGGAAAAATACAAGCTTTATTAATACCAAAAATCTCTGTTTGATGGTGTGAGTATTGGGTGCGGCTTGAGGATGAATAGTGCCCCTTAAGAGAAAGGGAGGTCGGCATCTTCAAAGAATGTATTAAAAAAATTGCTACTGAGCTCTGTAGAGTAAGCAAATTTAACCATAAGGAGGTCCCATGATATAGGGACAGTTTTTCCCACCCTTTGACACCAACTGCAGGAATCCCCCATTGGATTCTGCAAAAGAATATGACAATCCTGCGCTAAAATTCTAACCAAACTTTCTGGAATGGTGTATATAGAGAGAAAAACAAACAAAAATCTGTTCAAAGTGAAAACACACAACCTTGGAAGAGTTACCTTCCATTTGTAGATTTAAGATGCCCCTCTATATAAAAAGAACACAACTTAACACGGGAAAAATTTCCCCACATAGGGTAACCAGGGAAAACATCAAAAACCCCCTTCTGAGGATAGGAAGAGGAGAGTTTGGTTTGGCTGCCACCGGCAGTAAATAAAAAGCCCCCTCCTTCCTGGTGTTTCCCCTTTTTTGTTTATTGAAAAATGGGATTTTGAGATTTTCAATTTTGGTTGGGCTAAAAATAGGCAGCCAAATTTGAATTGGTTTGTTGTTTCTTTCTTTGTCTCATCCAATGATTACTTGCAATTGTTTGTGGTTTTTTTTTGTGTTGTGCTGGAAGTGCTTTTGGTAATTCACATATATTATTTTTCATTTAATATTGTAAAGTTTGTTTTGTCCTGAATTATTTTCTTGGCAAGACTTCCACAGGGACTACATTTCCAAGCTCAACTTGTAACAAATTATTTATTTTTGGCTTTAAGGTTAGAGTTTTTAGTGTTAGGCCATAAATATAATTTTGATTTTCCTGAAAATTTTTAAAGGGACATATGGAACTCTTTCCTATTCCTAAAAGTGCACTGCATGATTTCACTATATCGTTTTCTCTTTTTCACTTTGAAAAACATTCGCTCACAGAGTTTGTGTTTGAATCTGATTATCCAAACACCAATTGAATGGTAGCCAAACAACAAAATGAAGAAGATATACCAAATGCTCATCCACAGACTGATGTGTATAAAAACTGATGCAGGGACAATACACAAAGCCATATTTTGGCCCCAACCACAACAACAATCATTCTTTATTCTATAGTTTAATATGTGATTCAAAGTTTTGCTTTTTTGGCTTTAAGTTTAATTTTTGATAAAATTTGCTTTTTTTATTTTTGAAATTGACCATTTGAGTCAAACAAAATCTTACCTCCACCCTACCTTTCAACTCTTAGAAAGCTTTTCCTTTGGACATCCACTCTAATGATACCACTGTAACAGTTAAATGATGTGCTCTTTTTCTCAATGTTAGGATTTTGGTTTGGAGGGATTTTTTTTTGTTTTAGTGAACTCTACCTCCCCAAAATGGCTGAAACTGAAAATGTTTCCAAAATCTTAAATTGTATAATTAAGGTACATATTTGTGATCCTATCACCTCCAGTTTTGCTTAGGTAGTACATGTGGAACTGTTATTTTTGTTAAAATTCAATACAATCATGCAACCAAGGTTTTTCTAAATCAAAATTGTATGGGATTCCAAAAATCATGGGATCTATAAACATTTCTTATTTAGTTGACCCAATGAACGATTAAAAACAAGTTTCAACAAAAATCGGACCATTTTATAAGAATGACCTTGAACTTCTTGAGGCATATTGTACTAAAATAGATCGTAAATATAGCAAAACATACCTTTTTAGAAACCTTAAGAGCAACCGAACAGATTGGTATAAATTTTTTTTAAACAATTTTAAACACTTGTGTTTTTAAAAAAAAAAAAAAAACCCCTTATAAAACACCAAGAAAAAATTTAAAAAAATGACACCATGAGTTTTCAGGTTCTCCATGAAATTCGGATTGGAAAAACTGTTGGTGTCAAATTGTATATAAAAAAAAACTAAACCAAAACCATTAATTACATTCCCCATGTATTATATGGTTACCACTAGGTATCCTTGAGAAAAGGTTATTTTGACCGGGCTTGTGAGAAACCACTGATCAAAATGCTGAAAAAATCTAAATACAAACAAATTTTCTATGCCTTAATATAAGATAGTTTGGATGAAAAAATCTGAAATCAGATATTAATCTGAGATTTCACAGCACTGTTCTTAAAGGGGCATTTCATGCTCCACCAAACCTCGTCCCCCAATTACCTAAAAAAAAATTGAGATTTTATTATTCATCTGAAACCGTTAGCAATAGCAATCCATGTGCACAAAAATCTTACATGCAAATTCGGTTGATCTGTATAGAAAATCGCACTTTTGTATTTTAGGTCAGTAAACGGACCCGAGAAGGAGAAATTCACAAAAATCAGTGCATATGGGCCGTGGGAAAACAGTATTTGCTCGTAACACCAAACCGCAAAGATCACGGGATCAACTCAAATTTTTGTGGGGGGGGGGAATTAAGTGTTAACAGTGCGGAATTTGGAATCATGCAAATGCAACTTTAAATTTCAGTTGATTCTGACAGTGTTTTGAAGTTATGAGCAAATATTTGTACCAGTCACATGGTGTCCCATAGACGCTACTGTGACCCTAATCCTTAAACCCTACCATGAAATTTTAAACCACAACCATGCCCCCATCCCTAAACCCTTATCTAACCCATCATCTTAAAGGTGCGGGTGAAATGTGCCCGAGAGATGTCGCTAAAAAAATGAAAAGTTCTGATATGTTTTGCCTTGATTGTATAAAGCTTTCATGGAAAAAATATCCCCTATGAAAGGATTAAGCTGAGAATTGTTTCTTTGGATACAAAAAATTGTGAAATTTCTAATTTCGTCTAGGAGTAAAATGAAATTTAAGCCTTTGTTGTAAATTGATATTAACTAAGCAAATCAAAAAACACCTTTTGTTTCTCTTCGTTTAAGGGGAATCCCCCCAGTTACCGGTTTCAAGGCCAAAATTGGTATTTTATTAAAATTGAGCTAGGCTATAGCCTTTTTTTTGCTTCAAATTTGGTCAAAGATCGGGATCCTTTGCAAAGTTATATTATTTGTTCGTCAAAGTCATGGCCAAAGTTATATCTATGATTTTCTTTATTTTTAATCTTTTGTATTGTATGTTTGGTGTTGATATTTTGGGGTAATATTTTAGACATTTTAATGAGATTTCTGTAATAATTACTGTTATTTATTGGATTTATATACTGAAATATTTTAACCTAAAGTGTGCACACTTCATTTTATGATAATTGACTTTATAAACACTTACTTGGGCTTTAATTGATTGTTAAGCTACATTAGACATTTTTTTAACGGACCAAACTTTAAAGGCCGATTATCTCAAAATGGTTGTGATTTTAGCGACATACTGGTGCCTGGAACATGATTTCTCAAAAAGGATTAATAAGTACCACCTTCAAATTTTCACTGACAGCTTTGCCTTTTAGATAAGCTTCAAATTGAACTAAAAGCTTTGTTCTCACACACTGAGAACATGCTTGTTGCTAAGGAAACCAGGCATCAATGATGCAGTAATGCCTATAATATGATGCATTTCAAAGACAACATCAACCTCCTTTAAAGTACCTTTATATATTATTTACAATAGAAAATTGCACTTAATACCAATTTGGTTTATGATATAAATTCAAACCTGGAAAGGGTGATCAATTATTAAAATACACGGAACTAACGGGAAAGCGCCACCAATACTGGCATGACAGGTCCCCCTTAAGGAATGGAATTTTGCGGGGGATCCCATGCTGGCATACATGACCATGATTGAGGTGAAAGTCCCAAAACTGGTGATTGGGGATGAACTCAATAAATCTGAGATAGCAGTGTGTTTGTTCGTAAGGCCATTTATGATTGGTTGGAGTGCTGGAGTGAGAAGAATTTGGGCTGTTTCAAGTTAAAACAGTGCAAGGGAGCCAAACTCATGTTGCTTATTGCCATCATAAAGTTGCACTTCATATGACACGCTAATGATTGTAAATAGCCACCTGGGGTCACAGCCGGGCCATACAAGGACACGTTCTATGCATTATAAAGTGTGCTTTGGTTGCAAGCAAACATTTTCATTCAGTATACCTTGGTAAAGGTGAGAAGTAGAATGAGTGCAGTGAAAAAATCTTCTTTTGATTTATGGAAAGCACTTTCCAGAATAAAAAAAGCAAACAAATTTGAAATGGGCTATAAGATAATAGTGATAATGGAATTCATTGTAGGGCCTTAATGCATGTTATTTTAGTTCAAAATGAAGAAAAATACCATCTTTAAGAAAACGTTTAAACTTAACTTTTAATCAAATAACAGGATTCTTTCACAAAATAAAAAACCAAAACTTCAATTTTATTAAAAAAACTGAGTACTGGAGTCACTAGCTAGATATCTACGTTTTGATTTGACTGTTTGAGACAGATTATTTCATGTAAGTAGCGTTGAGGTAAGCAATTGCAGTAAAATATAACCTACTGAATTTTTCGTGTAAACATGCAGAATGGACATAATAAAACCAGCACCATACTTTTGATCATATTAATACAGCTCTCAATTGTTGAAAACAATTTCTCTAAAATGTGATTGATTCCACAAAAACTTAGATGTGATGTGGCCTATTATAATTAATTTTGTTTATTCTGGATTCAAAATCTGTTAACTCGTATCTTTTAATTCTTTTAACACTTCAACGAGTTAACATGCCTGCGGACAAAGTTGGGGTTTTCTAAACTAAACCTTTAAAACATTCACACAATTGCAATACAACTTTTCCAAGAATCAAGGTAAAATGAAATAGGTACTAGAAATTATGTTGCTTATTTTGATATGCAATAAAATATAGTGTGAAAAGACAAATGACTATTTAGTCATGTCTTTACACTATTAATTTAATTTGCACATTAAATAAGAAACATAATTAACAAGAAAGAGTCTTAAAAGACAATCTGCCCTAATGAATCTAGCTTCTGACTTAAATTAGGCTTGTTGCATATACCTGAACATGTTACAATAGGGTACAAATAAAAACTAACGCTTTGGAATTCCCATCATACGTACTTCAGTAAAACTTACTATATAAAGTTCCATGATTATGATAATTGTTTCACAATTGCTTGCCATATGTGCAGTACATAAAATTCTTATTAGGCCAACAGTTATTGTTTTTAGCTAGTCTTTTCCAAGTTAACTTAAATAGGTTACTTCTTTTGTTCTTACCGGTAATTTATTTATAAAAAATGTTATTTTGAAAGTCATAATCACATGAACGGCAAAACACTTCAACACAATGGCTTTTTGAAATCCACAGCCTCATCCCCTGACTTTACCCACAAAGGGTTGCGATTTTACAAATCTGACCCGATTAGCCTAAAGTATAGAATGTTTGCCTAATCTTACTTGCAACTTCGATCTACTCTGGAAAGTTAGCATTTGTATTTTATGTCTGTAAAAGGACAGAATTATAATGCAGTGGCCTATGACTCTGGGGCACCGTGATATAAACATTGGTTAATAACATGCAAACCGCCTCATCAAATCAACTGAACTTTGGAATTAATCCTTTTCTCGGGATATTAATGAACCATAAACAATATGAGTGTTAGAGCACAAAATTACACCTTTAATTGATTGAAGTGGCCCCTGCATTATCTGAAATGTACCCACCTTACTGCACTGGTTACTACCAGTGAAAGGGTCATTAAAAAATTTTCAGGAAAAGGGTGTTCACATTTTTTAACGCCGGGGTGTTTTTTACATTTTTTATAATGCATACAGAGTATAATTCACCATGCAATGAACAGCAAAAATTTTTTTTATGTGTATGATAATACAATGCAATAGTCAAAGTAAATGGTTACTTTCATGGTCATACGTAATTTAACACTAATATTATTGAGGGTGAACTCCACAAAACTATTACTACATTAATCTGGGCTTTGGTATTTTAAAATTAATTTTCATTGACCATTACTTCAAGTGACATAGGCTATTCAATTGCCAATCTATGGAAAACTTTCCAGACATTACGTCTTAATGTACTGTTAACTACCCGAAACCACAAAATTATGGCAAAATTTTAATGGCAATGAATTTTAATCAATATTTGTTGTTTGGGAAAACCGTTTATTGCTTTTTCAAACTTCCAAGGAACAGCAAATATTTTGCTGAATAATATTTCAAGTCGTCGAGGATTCAATCGGTAAGACCTGCTCCACGTGTGGAACTGCATACAGGGAGTTTGTCAATCTGTGTGTGAATCTTTTTTGACAAACACTTTAATGGAGGTAATTCATAAACTTCTCAGTCTCTTAATTTTGTTCCCTTACTTAACCCCAGGGGGGGGGGGGGTTCTACACTTGGTTTGGGTGGGACGGGCTCCACGCACTCTGGAAGTAGGACCCCTAGCTATACCATTTTTGGACAAAAAAAGGGACCCAGAGAATACCAGAGAGGCAAATTTAGGCAATTAACCCCAAAAATTTGCCATTTTCACCACAAAAAATTTGACCATTTTGACGGCCAAATGTGGACATGTGGCTTCGATTGAGGAAATGTGAACTAACTTCCAACATTGTTAGAAAATGTTGGTTCGATTGAGAAAATGCGGCTAAGTTTCCAACAAATTTCAGAAAAAAGAAAATTTTGAAAAAACGACCCATTGCTATACAAAATTGGATGAAAAAAGGGGTCATTGAGATACCAGAGGTCTGAAAAGGGGGACGATGTCTATGGCACGTCCATGTATGGTCACTTGTGTTGAGCCCCCCCCCCCCCCCCCCCCCCCCCCCCCCCCCGGGACTAACCATGTAGTATAACAGTAGTTACACTTTCAATTAACTTATTGTCAATGTCTAAATAATACATTATCAAAATTTGTGTAGTTAATCATTCTGCTTTACAAATGTTGATTATCACTGAACTAAATTATTTCTGAAGTCAATGGACCAACCTCTGGTGGTGGCAATTACCTAGCCAAGGACAATCTCCTGGTTTTGTCAACTGTCCACAATGACGTGTGGTTGTTGATACACAGAGTTATTGTAAAATGGTACAACTTTCATACAAAATACTAAAATACATATCAATATCACTCGACCAATATACAACCGATTTCATCCATCGACACTTCAAATTGGGCTAATTGTACCCCTTATAAAATACCAGACTAGGTTTTAACACTTTTCCCCATAAAATATTGAAAAAGCAAAAAACAAATTTCACGTTAAGTAAATGTGGGACAGCGACAAGGGTTAGATGTAATCAGGCATCCCAAGAAAATAAAACGTGTTGCATTTAAACCTTGCTTCCATAGTAGAGAGGGTGTTTTGAACAATCCCATATACATTGCAATGTACTATCATGATTCTGTACTAAAACAGTATGTAGTCATTTTAGGGCAGTGTGAAAGAGATTTAAGGAGCACAAAACCGTTCATATTAATTTTTTAAAACTAGGTTGTGTGCGAATGGGGGTAAAAGTCGGAGTTTAGGTATTAAAATGGGATTTTTGGGGATCACATGCCGGGATCATGCATGGGATTTATTGGGTAAAATGTACCAAAAACTGATGCATTGTGGGATGGGCTAAAATGCTCTATTAGGTTAGCTGTGTTGTTCTGCTTTCTGCTCGCTTAGCTAGTGTGTGTCTAATGCACTTGATCATTGCTTATGATTGATTGGTTGAAGTGAGAGAATTTGGGCTGTTCAAGTTAAACACAGTGCCAGGTAAAGTTAAAGTTCAAGCATATTAATAGTGCGATTTTTGAACCCATGTGTGAACATTGCATTGTGGAATGAAGACTTGAAAAAATAAGCACCATATCAGGAGCAAAATGGGAAGTGTGAAAGTACACATGGTACAAGGCACATGGGACTTAGACACTTGGGAAAACAATAACAAACTACCCATCGGGCAATAACATAAACTATCACCTACTAGATAAGCATGAAATTTGCTACCATAGTGGTTCTATTCAGACGAGGCTGCAAATTGCAATGCCCGTACTAGGCAGCATTGATTTAATGCATGGCTTCAGGTTACACAGACATGCATCTACATTGTAGGGACCAACAGACATTCAGCATAATCTGTGACCTACCAAACAATTATGGCAAAACACAAAAGGACGAAAACAAAATGACCAAAACGCAACATTGCTTCAGAATTTTCAAAATCCACAACCTAACTTTTCAAAGAGAAAGTCATTACTTGCATACATGCGAGTTTCAAAAGAATTGGACAAGACATGAGAGAATAGTTTATGAGAGAACATGGGTTTCCTACTCTAATTTTCTACTTGATGACAATAGCCTATATTATAGGCTATAAAAAACAATAATTATGGAAATCTCATTTGACCTTTGATCTCTGATTACCACCACTAAATGTCATGCAATTAACTTCTCTTTAGTTCATATTGGAAGTTCTGGCTTATTGTCTTAAGTGCTTTGTTTTCCATCCATTAACATATATTTTTTAAATATCAATGTTCATGGCCCATTATGTTGAAAATTCACCAATTCCAACAGGGCTGCCATTGCGCATGGCAACCGGTCACGTGAACCGGGCCTTTGTAACTGTTTTTGAAAGAGAATTTCCAAGCTTTATATTCAACCTGGATATATGCCTGTATGCCGATTTCCCATCTGAGATAGCTCGGTAATCTTGTTCCATCTCTAGTCGGCCGTAATCGATAACCTTTTAGCGCCCCTCAATTAGTAGGCAAGACGATAAAGCAACTCCTCGTCTCAGATGTGATCTATAGCTGCCGGAGAAAATTTATTTTTTCTACCGTCCTTTTAGCCGTTTTCACCCGTTTAACCACTCAAGAAATATGGATCAAGTGTGCTAACATTATAGAGGTAATAAATATGACTGTTTGAAATGCAATGTCGTCATCGTAGCTTTATTAACAAATATCAAAGTGGTAGTGGCGGACGACGCGTATGAAATGTATTCTCCCACTCAGAGCATCGACGGTTATTTTTTTATAAACACCAAATAACCTTTAGTAGAAAAATAATATTGTTTAGAGCTTTCAGGCATCCTAACGTTCAACGGAACAAGAAAGTGCCAAGCTACACATCGTACAATGAGTGTGGACTTATTTCTCGGCCATAAGTTGAGCTGTAACAGAAGCTTTTAAGTTTGTGTACTTGTATGTTTCCCTATCGTGCTGCACGTAAAATTAACCAACATCTTAGAAAACTTCCCACGTCGGTAGCTCTGTCCTATACCGTGCTGCAAATAGTCAGTGCTCCCTCTCACATGTGCTTGTGACGGGCCTGCTGCCAGTAGGCGATGAGCGCGGCGGGAAATATCGCTTACACGGAGTTAGCCGGACGTAATTGATTTACCCTATTCGTGAGTATAACAACTAAACCAACACCATGGATGGACAAGATATAGACCCTCACGAATACATAGAAAGCGTATCACAAACTACTAGCTCTTCAAGCAAGGACATCCACTGTTAAACTTGAGGCACTGTTAAGCAGCAGAATTAAAATGCCGATCATCAGCCTTGAAGAAAAGGCAAGACCTAGAGAGGGAAGAAATTTCTGTTGCCAAAAGGAGAACAGAAAAAGACTCTCAGAAGGCAGATAGAGTTTGAAGAGCGAAGGTGGAGGCGTGGAATTGGATGCGGAGTAGAATTGAACGAGCTTGGCACTGCAGACTTCAAGCTATGCATGAACTATCCTCAGTAATAAGAAGCTTAAAGTGACGACTCAGACCAACATCACATGAACATTTAGATCAGTGGGATTGACCATTTATCCTCAGTACCACAACAACCTTGCAAGCGATTCCAATCAAAAGTTGGATTACAAAATGCCTTCACAACCATGGAGTTGATCCATCAAGGAATTAAGATCACAGGGGCTTTCCAATCCCAATCAAGGGGAGTTAGATCGCAACCTGATCCAATCAAGGAGTTGGACCACAAGGCATTTCTGACACTCCAGGAGTTGGATTGCAAAATGAGTCCAATCAAGGAGTGGACCACAAGTCTTTTTACCATCAAGGAGTTTTGGATTGCAAAATGAGTCCAACACGGAGTTGGACTACAAGGCATTTCTAATAGTCAAGGAGTTGGACTACAAGGCATTTCTAACAGTCAAGGAGTTGGACCACAATTATTTCTAACAATCAAGGAGTTGGATTACAAAATGCCTCAGCATGGAGTTGGATTCAATCAAGAAGTTGGATCACAGGGGCTTTCCAATCCCAATCAAGGAGTTAATCGCAAACTGAGTCCAATCAAGGAAGTTGGACCACAAACATTTCTCTAACAGTCAATGAGTTAGGATTACAAAATGCCTTCAGCAATGGAGTTGGATCCAATCAGGAGTTGGATCACAGGGGCTTTCCAATCCCAATCAAGGAGTTAGATCTCAAACTAGTCCACTCCAAGGAGTTGGACCACAAGACATTTCTAACAGTCAATGATGGATTACAAAATGCCTTCAGCCATGGAGTTGGATCCAATCAGGAGTTGGAATCACAGGGACTTTCCAATCCAACCAATGAGTTAGATCGCAACTGAGTCCAATCAAGAGGAGTTGGACCACAAGGCATTTCTAATAGTCAAGGAGTTGGACTACAAGGCATTTCTAACAATCAAGGAGTTGGATTACAAAATGCCTTCAGCCATGGAGTTGGATCCATCAAGGAGTGGACCAAAAAAGGCCTTTCTAGCATTCAAAGATTGGACTACAGGAGGCGTTCCACATGTCAAGGAATTGGACTACAAGGCGTTTTTCTAACAGTCAAGAAGTTTTGACTACAGGTATTTCTACACAATCAATGAGTTGGATTACAAACTGTCCGTCATCCATGAGTTGGATCCAATCAAATGAGTTTGGATCACAGGGGCTTTCCAATCCCAACCAGAGTTAGATCGCAAACTGAGTCCCATCAATGATTGACCACAAGAATTTCTAACATCAAGGAGTTGTATTACAAAATGCCTTCAGCCATGGAGTTGGTCCAATCAAGGAGTTGGACTACAAGGCATTTCTAATAGTCAAGGAGTTGGACTACAAGGCATTTCTAATAGTCAAGGAGTTGGACTACAAGGCATTTCTAATAGTCAAGGAGTTGGACTACAATTAGGCATTTCTAGCAATCAAGGAGTTGGATTACAAAATGCCTTCAGCCATGTAGTTTGGATCAATTCAAGAAGTTGGACGCACAAGGCTGTCTACATCAAAGAGTTGGACTACAGGCGTTTCCAACAGTCAAGGAATTGGACTACAAGGTCGTTTTTCTAAGTCAAGAAGTTGGACTACAAGGTATTTCTAACATCAAGAAGGAGTTTGATTACAAAATGCCTTCAGCCGATGGAGTGGATCCAATCAAGGAATTGATTTACATGGGCCTTCCAATCCAATCAAGGAGTTGATCGCAAACTGATTCCAATCAAGGAGTTGGACTACAAGGCATTCCAGCAGTCAGGAGTTGGATCAACAGGGTCTTTCCAATCCAATCAAGGAGCTAGATCACAAGATGCCTTCACAAGCATTCAAGTAGTTGGATTACAAGCTAGCCTTCCAGCAGTCCAAGGAATATGAGTACAATCTCTTGCTGTCACAGAGTTGGATCGCAACAAAGTTTTTTATACCACCAAACTATATTCATAATCAGGAACACTTGCATGTGTATAACGTGAACAGTGTGGACTGCAGCAGAACATATAAGCTGCGCTAGGTGTGCTGGTTGGTTAACATCAAGGGACTTTAACCAAGTTTACGCTGAGTGCACACGGTAAGGTCACACTACCACAGAGGATTATTCCAGTGTTCGACGGCAATTATCTAGAATACGTCAGCTGTTGGCGTCATTCACACATGGAATGAGGAAAAAACAACAAGTGACAGGGAAAAACTGTATTTCTTAAACACTACAACCACTGGCGCACCCAAGCCCTTGTGAGAAGTTGCATGCAGCTGCCTCCAGAAGCAGGATACAAAGCAAAGGCACTGCTAAACACAATATGGTATAAATTTCAAATAATCCGAGCCATTATGAAGAAGTACAATCATTGGCCAGATATACGGGCCAGTGACGCTCCAGGGTTGGAGAAGCATCATCTCTCTTTCTGAATGAAAGCACAAATGCTGTGGCAGGTTTAGACATTCCAAATTAGTTGAATCACACAACAAACATGAAAATTTTGGTGTCAAAACTGCCATATGGGTTGAGAGATCGTTGGAGGCGCATGGTTGATAGCATAGAGGAGCAAGGCAAAGCTGCAAGTTTTCACGATTTCATGAAATTCATCGAGAAACAAGCCAGAGTGGCGTCAAACCCCATCTATGGTGATATTGGGACTACAAAGGATGGAAACAAAAATGACAAGCAGGAGAAACGGGGAAACAGACAGAGAGGTTCCAGCTTCGCTACCAGCGTAGATCAGCCTCAGAAGCAACATGAATCAAAGAGCCACCAAATTTCTTCATGTATGTTTTGCGAGAAGAAAGGTCATACACTGGGAATATGCAGAAATTTGGCCAGTAAGCCAAATAAGGACAAGATCGAGTTTTTGAAGAAAAATGGCATATGCTTTGGTTGCCTAAAAAGGGCATCTCACTTCAGCAAGGATTGCAAGAAGAAGATGAGTTGTGCTAAGTGCGGACGTAACCATCCTACAATCCTTCACCGGGATGACCAAGGAGCTGTAAGTGCTAGCGTATCTATGCAAAATGCACCCAGCAAGCAAACAGGCACGAGTACGAGTAATGGCAAGGAAACAGGAGAAAATAAAACAACATGCAGTGCTACTGGGGCCGGGACCAATGAGCGGACACTTGCCATATTACCAGTCCTGGTAAAATCAAATGATACAGGTAAATGCGTCAAGACCTACGCCTTCCTGGATAATGGATCTGACGCCGTCTTTTGCACAGAAACATTAAAAGAGCAGTTAAACATCAAAGCAAGAAAAAGGATGATGGAGGTCAGAACATTGACGGGTGATCAATTGGTGGAAAGCTCCCTGGTTAAAGGGTTGGAGGTATCCAGCTTAGATGGAAGCAAGTTCATAAGCCTGCCTGATGCATACTCCCAAGAAACCATTCCAGCTTCAGTGAAGGATGTGGTCAAGCAGGAGGATGTTCACCAGTGGTCATATCTAAGTAGGGTCAAACTACCAAACGTTGATGTCAGAGAAAACGTTAGTGTAGGCCTGCTGATTGGGAACAATGTCCCAACAGTCATGGAACCATTGGAGGTGATCAACAGTATAGATGATGGCCCCTATGCATATAGAACTCATATTGGATGGATAGTCAGTGGATTAAGTAGAAAATTGAACACTAGCAATGTTTCATCATACAGGATAATGATGACAAGTGACATTGAAGAACAATTGACGAGAATGTATAACCAAGATTTCACAGAACGTATTAGCCTTGACAAGCCCGAAAGATCTCAAGAAGATCAAATGTTTCTGGATATCATGGCAGAGACCACGACAAAGGTAGGAGGGCACTACGAAATAGGACTTCCGTTAAGAGATCAAGGCAAACAGTTTCCTGACAACCGTCTTATGGCGGAACAAAGACTAGAGAGCCTGAAGAGGAAGTTTAAGAAGGATCAAATCTTTAAGCGAGAATATGTGGAAACTATGCAGGGAACGATAGACAAGGGTTACGCAGAAGCTGTGCCATCTGAAGAAGATGTGAATGCTTCAAGGATCTGGTATATACCCCATCACGGAGTATACCATCCTCAAAAAGGAAAACTACGTGTGGTATACGATTGTGCGGCTGTATACAAGTCTGTGTCACTCAACAAGGAACTGCTCCAAGGACCCAACTTGACCAACAGCCTGATGGGAGTGTTGATGAGATTTCGTAAGGCTCCAGTCGCACTCATGGCTGATATTGAGGCGATGTACTATCAAGTCAAGGTTCCTAAGGATGACCGCAATCTGCAGCGTTTCTTGTGGTGGCCGGATGGAAATACAGACCTGCCTGCCAAAGAGTACAGAATGGCTGTTCACATGTTTGGGGCAACATCATCCCCAGCTTGTGCGAACTATGCTCTTCAGAGAGTTGCAGATGAGGAAGCAGGTCAAGTAGGGGAAATAATTCGACATAACTTTTATGTCGACGACTGCCTCTGTTCAACAGCAACAGAATCAAGTGCAGCAGCGCTTGTTAATGGCTTAAGGGAAGCATGTGATCGAGGTGGGTTCCATCTTACCAAGTGGGTGAGTAGTCATCGTAGTGTGTTAAAATACATACCGGAAGCAGAACGGGCCAAGGAAATAAAGACCATAGATTTGCGGCAAGACGAGCTACCAACAGAAAGAGCTCTAGGAATGCTGTGGTTTGTGGAAACTGACACATTTGGTTACAAAATTGAAGTCAAGAGACGCCCCAACACGAGGCGTGGAATTCTGTCGACAGTCAGTGCTGTATATGATCCCCTAGGGTTCATCGCACCCGCTCTCCTCCCAGCGAAGCAAATATTACAAGACCTGTGTCGTCTGAGGCTTGATTGGGATGATGAAATCCCTGCCGAATATCTAACGAGCTGGCAAGGATGGTTGCAAGAAGTACCCAAGCTATCAGCATTTAGACTAGTGAGATGCTTCAAACCTGAAGAGTTCGGAGAATATGTGACACAGCTTCATCACTTCTGCGACGCAAGCGAGAAAGGTTATGGGACAGTCAGCTACCTAAGAATGGAGAATGATGCCAAGCAAGTACACTGTATGCTCTTGATGAGCAAGTCACGGGTAGCTCCATTGAAGCAAATTACGATCCCACGAATGGAACTAACCGCAGCATCAGTAGCAGTACGGGTGAATCACATGGTCCAGAAAGAGCTAGGAATACCTATAGAAAATACCATCTTCTGGACAGACAGTATGTCAGTGCTTCGCTATATCTACAACAAGACTGCAAGGTTTCACACCTTTGTAGCAAACAGATTGGGAGTTATCAGAGAAGGGTCAAAGGAAGATCAATGGAGATATGTGCCAACAGAGCTAAATCCTGCAGACGAATGTTCCAGGGGACAATCCGTTGAAGACTTCTTAATGAATGAACGGTGGTGTAGAGGACCAGATTTCCTCTACCATCAGGAAAGTCAATGGCCGGTATCTAACTCAAGCTCAGAGCTCACACAAGAGGACCCTGAAGTTAAGAAGATCATGGTAAACGCCACCCAAGTGCGACCTGAAATCCAGAAGGATAGTGTGGGTAAACTGATAGAGCATTATTCCAGTTGGTACTCACTGAAGAAGGCGGTAGCTTATATACTGAGAATCAAGCAGATATTGCGTCAACGTTGTCAGAAAGAAACTACGACTGCCGATGACAAGGATTCTCGATCAGATAAGCTTGACATGAATCGTGAGCCTTTGACTGTGAAGGATCTCGAGGAAGCAGAAGTAGCAATCATCCAACACATACAGCATGAGGCCTTCTCAAAGGAGATTATGGCTCTGCAGGACCACAGTAATCAAAAGGACAGACGTCAAAGGACAGTCGTCAAATCGAGCCCCATATACCGGCTCGATCCCTTCATGGACAAGGGATTGCTGAAGGTGGGTGGACGTTTAAGTGTTGCAAAGATTCAGCTGGAGGCCAAGCACCAAGTGATCTTGCCAAGAGCATCTGTAGTGTCTGACTTGATAATGCGACAAATCCATGAATGCTCTGGACACAGTGGAAGAAACCAGATGTTGGCGAGTCTTCACCAGAAGTACTGGATATTGGAGCAAACTCAGGAGCAAGAAGGCTGATAACACAAATGCGTTGGTTTGTAGACGCCAAAGAGCCCAAAAGGGATGGATTGTGACAAAAAATGGCCAACCTGCCTGCAGATAGGATTACTCCTGATGAACCACCGTTCCCAGGGTGGGCATGATTTTTTGGTCCTAGAGGTCAAGCGGGGCCGGAGCCTAGTGAAGAGGTATGGTGTAGTGTTTGTGTGCCTTGCTTCTAAGGCCATACACATCGAAACTGCAGATCCTTGGACACTGATGCGTGCATCAATGTGATTAGAAGATTCATTGCCAGGAGGGGAACGGGTGCGACAAATACGGTCAGACAACGAACAAATTTTGTAGGCGCTGATGAACGAGGAATGGCGGAGAGACAATCCGCAGATGGCATCAGCAAAGAACATGAAATCAGGTTACAAAGAAATGTGGATTGGGTCTTCAACCCTCACGAACGGATCCTCACCAACGGCAGGTTTATTTGGGAAGAGGCAGATAAGGACTATACGGAAGGTGTTGTGCTCGTCGTGAGAGAACAGACGTTGACGGACGACGACGGTCTCCCAGCGTTACTATGTGGAAAGTAGAGTTTATAATCAATGGAAGACTGAAACAGGATCTCATGGGAGAAGTCAATGATCATGGCCACTTACACCCAATCATATTTCTACTTACAAGAAGCATTAAAACCTGTTCCTGCGCCATCAGAACGGACTGACAATACGCCAAACCGTCGATGGAAAAGGTAAATATCTAGCGAGTATTTGCGTTAGAATGGGTAAGGGAGTACCTCCCTCAATTGCAGGAACGACCAAAAAGGTGCGGACCGCAAAAGAAGGAAACGCGCGCGTGGGAGACAGTGTTGGGTGAATGAGACAACTCCCAGCAATGTATGGCCAATGGGCGAGTCCTGTGAAAAACCAATTGGAGCCCGTGACGGTTTAGTTCGACAAGTAAGAGTGAAAACCAAAACCAAAAATGACCTAAACCCAGACCAATCGACAAGTTGTGCCTGTTACTTGAAGCAGAGTACCCAGACCACGCACCACCAGTGCAGGTGGCCACCAATCAAGGATAATCCCTCACCGAATGAGTCCAAGTACAGGACCTAGTTAAGGCAGTTGAGTAAAGCCGTAGTTGACAACAATGCTAATCGCCACTGAATGGAAGGGGTGTGAAGCAAGAAGGGTAAATGGATTGTAGAGACGGTGACAACTACCAAGATTATGATGCTTAAAAAAGGGTGTAAATGAAATAAGTGACGTAACAAGTGGAAGTGTGGATTGCTCGGCGGTTCATTGGAGGCGCAGTCGATCGGCGCCGTAAAAACCCTCCTGGGCTGAACTAGGTCAGGGGAGGAAATGTCCCAAAAGCATCTTATATGTTACTTGACAAAATCGTATTCCCCATTCTGCGCAATCAGGAAGGAAGGGGCCTGGCTTCTTAAGTTCCTTTGCCACTCTTTTGGACCGGTGTCCACTTAGAGCTTCGGAACAGCCGATCATATTTTTACTATATTATAAACGTAACCAGTGAAGTTTGATACCAGTTGGACTATTAACCAACTGAAGTGTGGACTGAAGGCAGGACTTTCTCAATCTGCGCCAGTCTTTGGCAGAAAGAAATGTTCGTGACCAAACTAAGGAGAAGATCAGAGCGGAGCCGGGCCCCATTCGATTGCATTTGACTGCCCACGCTGGGGGATTATCAAGGCCTAGTACAGTCCAAATAAACTATTTTCATTGTGTGCTATATAGTGGGTTATGAATACCCATTCTTGACTCTAATTATGTGTATTACACATTATATGTACTATTAGAAAGATAATGGCATGAAATTGCAACTTAGGTACACGCTATTACACATCATATTTGGGGCTTTTACAAAATTAGTGTGAAATGGAGCAGTTTTGGTGACTAAGCGCGGTTACCATTAGATTTAGTGTAGATGGAGTTAGTGACACACTGCAACACCCTATGGTAATGAAGTACCAGATTTGGGGTGGTATCTCTGTGAGTCCAATGCACAGACCTCCCTTTCGCATGTGTAGGAATAATATGGGTCAAAGTTCACATTACCAGCTCATGTTTGGTTAGTTTAAAATCCCAAATTCAGGCAGGGCATTGTGGTACGTTTGTGTGCCTTGTGGTGTTTCACTTTGTCCCTTAGCTGAAGAAGTGTTTAAATTTTATCATGTTAGCAGTTTTGGGCATAGTTTTTTGAGTGTATTCCTCATGAACCTGAAACACATGTTCGCGAAAATTCGAGTGAACACGGAATTTAAGAAACTCAAGGGGAAGATAGCGACACCATGTTGCGACACCGCGCTAGGTGTGAAGCATGGCTAGCATCAAGGTTTGCTAATAATTGTAGTTTGTTTATCAATAGGTTAGTTAGTTAAGTAGCCTTAACTAAAACTGTACGGGACCGTTATTTCAGTCATATCAGCAAAATATAGGTTAATTATTAACAATTTGGTTTAAAAAAAAGACTTTTGGTTGTTTTGACTGATCGACTTCTAATTTATTTGAAGGTCGTCCGTGCGCCATGTAGCTTAGTTTGTTACTACGCATGGGGGTATAGTTCAGCATAGTATGCATACATTATTGAATTGCAAAAAGGATAGTTCTTGAGGTTTATTTGGAGTACTGGCACTTTACTATTCTATATTGGTAATTGTGCCACTTGAGTTTTCAAGTAGGGCCAGAATGTAAGTGCCGATTCCCCATCGAGATAGCCGTATCTTGTGCCATCTGAGTAGGCCGTAATCGATTATAACATTTTAGCGGCCCTCAATATAGTATTAGGGCAGACGATATAAAGAACATCTTCGTCTCACGATGTGATCTATAGCTGCCGGAGAAAATATTATTTTTCACGTCCTTTTAGCCGTTTTCAACGCCGTTTTAACCAGTCAAGAATATGGATCAAGTGTGCTCACATTATAGAGGTATAATACAATATGTCTGTTGACAAAATGTCGTCATGTAGTCTTATAACAAATATCGAAGTGGTAGTGCGGACGACGCGTTGGAAATGTATTCTCCCAGCTCAGATCATCGAAGGTTATTTTATAACCCATCAGTACGTATAGATAAATTTAATATTTCGGCATTTACGTTCAGGGGAGATGGAATCGGGGGGATTCAACCTCTAAGATTATGCTAGCATATGTGCCATAATACAAGGTAAGAAATCTATTGAGTGTCTAATCTATTTGAATGCTATTACGACGAATAATTTGGGTGCCTCAAAAATCTATCATTGCACCTTTACTCTTATATAAAAAGTGGTTAGAAAAATTGAGTCACTTACATAAAAAATGCCCAATATCGAAAATATCTCTGTAGATGCAAAGGACTTTTCATGAAAACCGACCCATTTGTAGGTTCGATTCCTGCCGCTGGCTCAGCAGCGCGGATCCAGGAGGGGGAGGAGGGGGCTGCGAGCCTCCCGGTAATTCTGGAAAATCTTGCAAAATAGCAATTTTTGGACAAGTTTCAGCCCAGTTACAACCTTTCAGCCCCCGGTAATTTTGACGTTTACAAATCCTGGATCCGCCCCTGCTCAGTCCTAGAAAAATTTTCTTTCTAGGGTTGGGCTTTTTGATTCGACTCTATAGTACCATTGTATCTTGGTCCAGGATCCGAGTGAGGTAAATAAATGTTGAACCCTTATAAATAGAACTTACCCAAAACTCCGTAAGAGAAATCACTCTGTGTCTTACGCTTAACACACAAGATTCCGTTGCTGACATCATGGCTTTAAATTCCCCTGGGTGGGAAGAACAAAAATATATTTTTTTTTTTCCATATTTAATTGCCTGTTCTTGGGACTGGTGGTTGGGAAAAAGATTACAGAACAACCACCACCCCCTTCCACAACAACTATACATTGAACAGCCGATGTGCATATTTAAATTGTGAAAGAATCAATCATATATGATTACTGTCAAAGCAACAGGTGTCCACAAAACTCAGGACAGAATACCAGCAATATTAGCCCCTGACAATGAACACTATACATCTGAACTGTGACACCCACAGACACAATTATACACTAAATTTACAGGAGTCCATGGGTTTTGAACACCAGCTGCCCTGAGACTGTAAACAAAAGAATAAAATAAATCACAGACAAATGCTTCATAAAAATTGTTTAAAATAATTAGCCAACAAATAAATTGACAGGGTAATTTTGGCACAAAAATCCACAACACCCGGTCCCACCCACCCACCCACCCACCCCCTGACCCCCACAAACAAAACAAAAACAGACAAACACAACACAGAAATGACAAACACAATTAGCATACCTTCCCCTCAGAGGCCAATGACTAAATTTAACAAGTTGGTGCTAAAAAAAAGGAGGAACAGAAAAAAGAAGAAGAAAAAAGGCAGAACAAAATTAGAAGACGCAGTAAATAGAAGGTTCCTTTCCTCAGATTCTGCCAGATCTCGTCCCAAAATCTTTATCCATGAACTGATCAGACGTACTCACTTTTATGGCCTGAGAAAACATGGCATGCCGCACACAGTACTGTGATGAAACAGCAAACATTTCATTGCTCAGATTTCAACCCGGATGTCAACAGGGTAATTTTTCCGCTGTGTGCAAAAACCCCCCCCCCCCCCAAGTCTTGATTCCCAAAACAAATTTTGGCAGAATCATCTATTCACTACTGTGTTAATTAAGTTCTGAAGTTTACGAGAATCAACATTGATTCACGCTATTCAGTTTACGAAATCTTTGTTGAAATCGATGTCTCGGATTCTCGCCGAAATTCTAGCCCTGTTTTCAATTCCTAGTCATCTGACAATATTTTGTCCTCTGTCACACATGGAAGCCTATGTGCAACACACACCGCGCATGTACACACATAACACACATCATACACATGTCACTCAACAGTCCACAAACATAATCTCTAGTATTTATTCTGTGGGCAATCAAGTGACTAACAGATCCCCAACACTAAAGTCTATCATAACTGGGTCATGTTTTGATCCACTGAGAGGAACAGGTTTTGCAGTTAAGTGTTGTCTTAATGAGTTGGTTTCTAAGGAGTACGCGCAAGTCCGACTTATTAAACTCGGAGATGAGCAAGCGTGCATTCGTTTGCAATTTTAGGCAGCGCAAAAATTATGAGCGATTTCCCCCTCTGCGTTTACGCGAATTTTTAAAGCATCCGTAAAATCGCGTAGAACTCCGATTTTGCTAGGACTTTGTCTAAGAATGCGCCTGATTAATTACGTGCCCACCTTTCGTGCACCCTTTTTTGTTTCGCTGCGTGCATATAGGGCCGTAAAATCAGTTAAAACTCAAGACGCACCGTCTTAGTGAAGACAGAAATTGCCCTCTAAAATGCCCTTTTTTGGATGATTTTCAGAAAACTAATACGGTGGCACCATTTTTTTATTTCGGTATTTTCAGTATGCAACTTAGACGTAAACATATGTGAAAAGCAGAAAACGTCGGCCCTGTTATCTTTTTGGGGGCACTTTAGTAATGCGGTGCATCACATTTTCAAATAGAGTTGCGTGTAAATAATGTAAAATTGAGCAAAATGTACTTTTTTTAAGTTTTTTTTCTCAAAAAAAAGAACGAATAGGGTAAGCCATATTTTTTATTTCAGATTTTATCAGCCAAATGAATGTCTATATATCAAATTTTAAAGAATTCTTCAGTCCCATTTAAATCATGATGCCAACACCTTAAAGGTCAATGGGAGATACAAAATCAGGCACCCCTTAATGTAAAGCTTTCAACCAAACATATCCCCTCTGAAAGATTTAAGCTGAGAAATCATTGAGCATTTCTTTGTACACAAATTTGATTTCTAATTTTCATATTGGAGCAAATACAAATTCCTTTCTCCAATTTTTTATATGAAATATCCGCAAATCAAAATAGCATTTTGTTTTCACTTTTAGACATTTCTGTACCAATACAAGTAAGAAGTCTATTCAATGTCTAATCTATTATGAGATCACTAACTAATGACAAAACATGTCTTGAAATCGCTTGTTTGCACCTTTAAGAGCCATTCAAACTTACCAGTCCGCAAGTAAATATGTCCTATACAGAACACTCACAAGTTGCACTACCACATATAACTGGAAACCTGTCACTTCCAAGTGTTCTAAATTAACATGATTCATTTTCACCATATTTTAATGTGCACAATTTCTAAATTAAAACACACTCAAGTTGCCTGTTTATTTTCACAGCATTATTTTTGTGATTATGAACTCTACCCATACGATTCACATTACTAAAAACGTGTGAACATTAAACAGTACTCTAAACATATAGGCCTGTATTGCAAAAAGATGTTTAATAATCGTTTAATTAAACAATCGTTTATCTTTGAAGTAGGGAGATGGAAGAATTTATTAAAGTTCTGAACAAAAGGATTTTTTTCCAAAGTAAGATATATGTTAGTTTGTTGTACAGATCATTATAAATTTCTTTTAATGTAATGTGACAAATTTGATGCTTTTACTGTAGTTCAAAAATTATCCCCTATATACCTCACTATTTCAGAGATAAACATTCATTTAACTAAACAGTTGTTAAACAGCTTTTTTGGAATGTGGTCCACAATATTTTAAGCTACTTAATTTTCACTTTTCATGCACAAAAATGTGACAATCTGGGGTGACAATTAAGAATCACAAAATATTAATTCAGGTTATAAAACTAGGCGAGAAAATACATCATTGCAAACCTGAGAAAACATTCTCCAACAGTAAAGAATGAAACCTACAAAACATGTTATAGCAACTTTAACAGCTGCATTTGAAAGTTAAGTATCAACAAATCCCATGGATTAGGAACTGATACATTTAAATTAGCCCTTGAACTGTGAACATGTTCATTGTACCACTATAACAATTAATAAACACCTTCCAAATCTTCCCAATTTTTCACATTGTCACCTACAAAACGTGACAATGTTTCATTAATACTGACGACTCATGCAGGGGTAACATGTATGTTTAAGTTTTAACCCATGGTTAACCCTAAAACAAAACACAAGTTTTCCCAAGGTTATGATCACATCTAGCCTTCATGTCAAACACGAAACACTTTGACACCTAAGCACTTTTCTGTCTTGACAGGGGGCAAATTGCATCACGGCTTCCGACGGAAGCGTGAAATCGGACGTGCTGCAGTTAAAAGCATCCTGTAGCTTGACATCACAGATGTGGGACATTTCACGTCATCTTGTAAATTGCACTTTTATAAAACTTTGCCCACTGGAATTGCATTTCCCCCCCCCCCATGCCCCTCACTGCAATTGAAAGCATCCTTTAATAACCTGTTTTGGACATCAAAAGTGCAACAGGTCAGTGACGTCATTCGTGAAATTGCCGGTTTCACTTTTGCCTACTGAAATTAACATTTCCCATGACGTTAACCAGCCGGCACGGTTCAGTGCATGTATGGCATAGTACTGTACTTTTTTTTTATTTTTTTTTTGAGGCGAGACATTTTCACAGAATGAACAGCTTTGTTTTTTGTGTTGTTAAACTTACATAAATTCAGATTACCACTTGGTTACCTATTTGACTGAAGAAGTATTTTAGGGGAATTAACGAATTTAGTGTAACTCAAATACTTTGGCCGTCACCCTAAAACCCGGTCTGTAAAGTCGTGCAACCCATTATTTCATCCTTTTGACGCGAAAAATGTGAGTTTTTAAGCTCCATAGAGTAACGTTGTACAATTAATATTGGTCACCAAAATGGGGGCATTTTCCCTCCTAACTTCAAAACCAACATCCTTTAGGCCTAATATTTCACAGGAGAAAAAAAATAATAATTTCTTCTGCAGATACCAAAATTTTGACCATTTCCGAAAAATCTGGGGTTATGGGGAGAGGGGATTTCCACACACACGTATGCTTCCACCACGCCCGCAAGCACACACACACCCACACCACACCCTTTAATTACAACGCCCAAATTTAAACAGCTACGACTACCAAAAACCTAGCACGATTCAGCTTGCTTCTTTACAGTGGGTGGCCCGACTTTTGTTTGGTCCTTTAGCATTTTTCACCTTTGGATTTATCCATTTTTCATTTTTTACTATAGGCCCGCCCTGTTTCCAGGCAAGATGCTCCTACCTATCTAGATCATTAGGTGTGAACCGGGCCTGAGCGACAACCCGTTTTTTTTAGTCTGATCTCATAACATTATTTTCATTTGCTGGGATACTCACAACCTATCTTGCCGTGACCACAACTTCTCAGCTGTCTTTCGAGTGTCCCCTGTTTTATTCCAGAATCACTTGGCGATTGAAAGAAATAGACGATTAAAAGTGAAAGTCACCCAGTCAAAACCTGAAAATCGCGGGCGTTGGCAGTTTTATTGGTACACGGGTGGAACGGGCTTCCCCACAAATAATGGTGGTATGGCAATCATGCCCTCCCCCCATAAAAAAAAAAAAACCTAGCATGTCATACGACCTTACAAAAGCATTCTTAAGTGTGACACTAAAATTTTAACAACAATATTCGTGGGTAGCCTTAAACTCATATCAGCAATTTTTCAAATGTAACAATTGCACCCCCTATTTTCATTAAAGTGCAGTTTTTTGCAATGTTGTATTGGAAATGTTTGTAGTAAGCATCTTGCGCAAGCTAAGGTAAAACGCATATTTATCACAAAATTAATGATTTTGTGTGTTGAGTATAAAAATCGGGATCGACTTTTTTTCGGTGTGGAAACAGTCATATAAATTAATGGCATCTTCAGGACTGCTTGAAAATGCTTAAGTGTTGTTTTCACAAAGAACAGTAAGTGTTGATAAGACCTAACACTAGTAAGAGGCAATGGCAGTTTGAATTTGCAAAAAAAAAAGGACTGGCTTTAAGGTTCTTTCATCACAAATTGGGTAAAGAGACGATATTCAGTAGCTTCTTCACAATGCATTGCTTCAGTGGAGGTAGTCATGTGAATCGTTAGAGATGCAAACATTCTTCAAATAAAAGTTTGTGATCAATATGTTAATTAGCCAGGTTTCACCCCACAATTCACATCCAGAACCTGTACAAAAACTCCTTTGGAAGCCATGACGTAGGAAGTACTGCTATCTTCTCTAGTTGGGTTACATAGATCAGGAATCAGATTTTGGTCACTATTGCTATATAAAGAGACATGAAGATATCCAAGAAAGAAGAGCCCCCAATTTTTCTCGAAACCAAGTTTTTACATATGGAATGCTTACCAAAGTATTTAGATCACACCTGAAGTGAATAGCCGAATACGCCGTTTTTATGTAATAAGATGATGATTATAGTTCTGTCATGCAAGAAAGAAAGTCAAAGCATGGTTTCTATGGGGAACGATTACGATAGCAGCAAGTCAAAAACAAGGTTTGCGGTTTCTTTGCACCTGTTTGTCCAATAAAAAACTTTCCAAACGTTCTGGTGGTCTAGCTACAACCGACAGTGAAATTTGAGAGAAATTCATATCCTAACAAATCTCTCCTGTCACTTTAAGTTCCATTGTGTGTGTATGGGGATGGGGGGTGGTGCATGAAAGGTGTCCTATTTCTAGTGAATGTCCGGTGGGGAATAAGGATATGCAAGCACTGAAGCAACCCTAGAAGGACTTTTGTTATAGATTGTGCCAGTAATCGAAAACCACAACCTTCCAATCACTAGACAGATGCCATATCCTCTTGGCGATGGCGGTGTCGATAAACAGCCTCAAGTGGATAAATATGGTAACTAGGGTGTTTGGTGCCTTTTTTTAATTCTTGTATTAAATAGATTGATTGTCACCAAATCTGTGGGTAAAAACAGTTAAAGCGACATGAGGAGATTTCAAAGAAGCGCCCCCCAATTTTTCTCGAACCTAGGTTTTTGGACTATTTGGATAGCTTACCAATGTATTCGATCACAACTGAAAGTGAATAAGCCAAATACGATCTTTATGTAATAAGATGATGATTTAGTCGTTCTGCGTGCACGACCAAAAGTTTAAAGCATTGGTTTTCATGGGTAACGACTACGAGAGCAGGCAAGTTCAAAACAGGTGCGGTTTTCTTTGCACCTGTTTGTCCAATAAACCGTCCAAGTTCTCGGTAGGTGGTCTACAACCGATCCAGTGAAATTTGAGAGAAATTCACATCCTAAAAAAATCTCCTCCTGTCACTTTAATTCATATGCTTGAGAATATGGACATGTTGAAGTATTGGCATTTGTCCCTGGCATTTAGCCACCAGGTAATTAGATGTCCTTAGGTAACATAAACACATTTATGGAATATCGAAAGTCAAAAACTGAGAGCATCTACCTCATGCACTGATCTCTATCTGTGAGGCATATGGCATATATCATTTGAATTCCGGTTAACAGAGGGCAGAAATCAGCAGGTAAAATACTGAAACGGGGAATGGTCAAAAGTATTTGGCACACCTTGTGAAAATTTGCTCCTTTAAACTCACATAATGACCATTTTTGAAGGTATGAAATGAACTTTTTATATCCAAGCTTGAACTTTTGCGAATTCCATAAAACCTTCCACCTTCCCTCCAATCAATGGAGGGTTGTTAGGCGAACTGTAACACAATTTCAGGTTCAACATGTTTTCCGGAGGAGAGGGGGGCGAATTTACACATACGGTGAGAAACGCGTGCCAACACTTTTGTCCAGAATGATGTAGTCTACTATACATGTTATTTCAGAGGTTTGTTTACTTGGCAACAGGGGCTACAGAGCCTTAGAGGGGAAATTCCTGGGTTTACGGGCAGATTTTTTGGTTGGAGGTGAACAATTTCCTGTGAGCAGGCAAAAAAGGGCTATTTAGCATGATTTTCAATCTTGATCTTCACGGTCAAAGATCTCTGGGTGGCAACCTGTCCCCACCCCTTTGAGAAAATGAAGAGGATTTTATTTAGGATAAAAAAATCATTTTACCAATTTCTAAACATCAAACTAAAATACAACCCATAACATACAATCAATCTTGCCTTGTGGATAGGGCTGTTTCAAAATGTATAGATGAAGGAAACTTACCATGAAAAGTTTGTTAACCTTTGATGTTTTTTCACCTAGCTCACAAGTCTGTAGTTGCCAAGAAACACAAAACAGTGGGTGGCCACAAAACATAATGGCAGAGGGGGCTAGACTAAATTTTATGGCATTGGCAGACAGTGTAAGATACCCATAAGATATGTTGTCTTGATTCTGGGGCCGTTCAATTTGTGTTTATAGGAACATATTTAACAAAAAATGTTATCCATTCAATGCTATAGATTTACTTGAAATTAGACCAAAGTTCTAATAAATTGCAAACTCAACACTGCCTGCATGTTTCCATTAATTGAGTGCATTTTGTACCTTTCCTACGATGGGCCATGGGGACTTGACCCGTCTAGGACGTCACTATGATCCATTTTTTGTGAACATTGTCAAAGCTAACCTTGTGCAAAACCCCTTGTCTGCTTGAAATCCCCTATGCAATGTGATCAAAAATAAGTTCCTAGGCTAAATTAAGATTAGGTACGGGCCCCTTTACATTAAAGAGACTGAGGAGATTTCCAGAAAGGAAGCGCCCCCAATTTGTTTCGACCCAGGGTTTGTATATTTGAAATGCTTTTCCAAAGTCTTAGATCACACCCGAAGTGAATCGCCGAATAAGCCGTCTTTAGTAATAAGATGATGACTTTAGTACTTTCTTGTCGTGCATGAAAAAGTCAAAGCACGTGTTCTAAGGGGACAATTACGATAGTCAGGCAAGTGCAAAACAAGGTTTGCTTTTCTTTTGTTAGTGTTGTCCAATAAACTTCGGAACGTTCTTGGTAGGTGGTCTACAATCGATTCTGTGCAATTTTGAGAGAAATCATATCAAAAAAAAATCGCTCCTGTCCACCTTAAAGTATAAAATCAATAATGGTAAGTTTGTTGAAGAAAGAAGAGGAAGACAAAAAGAAAACCTCGAACCAACCCCCAACCACCTTACCCCTTCTTTTCTATCCATAGCTTTCTTCACCACCCTACACCCTACTCATTCTTAGCCTTCATTTCCACCCTACTCACACAGCACCACCTACATGCCGATACGACACCCCCCTCCAACAAACACTTGTCACGCCATCAAACTCCTTCGAGCACGCCCCTGCCCCCTCCAGACCATCCACTTTAAAATCCCTACTCAACCTCTTCATCTACTACCCCGACCTCCTGCAAGCCCCCTCCCCTACACCCTCCAACCTGCTACCTCGCTATCCCTACCTCCTAACTGTTTCTCCTCAAAACATTTTCGTAAAATCCCCTTCCCCACGCCTCCATTAAGCATTTCCTCCTTTCCGCACTTCGGTTACCTCCCCACCTTTGTCACCGACCTCTCACACCCCCCCAAACTTCCCCCCCCCAACACAAAGCCCCCACCTCACCCCACTACCCACCCACTACCCAAACACCACCCCGCCCCCCGCATCCTCGGTTCTTACCCAGATTCTACATCACCCCCCACCATAACACAACAACCACTCCGCCGTCTAAAATTACTCTAACTTCTCTTCCATCCCTCTACAGCTCCTACCTAATCTCCAACCCCCAAACGCCCCCGTTCAACTCTCCGAACCCCCCCCCTCTTTCTCCTTAACTCCACAACACCCCAATACCTTTTCACCCCAATTTTCCTCCAACTCTCTTAACACTCCCTCTTCTACTATCCAGTCATCTCTACTCCCTACTCCCCCTCAAACCCAAATCCCTACCGTACTCCAACCCATCAGACTCTTCCAGCCGTGCCCACTCAATCGCTCCTCACCCTAACTTCGCTTACCCACAAATCATCCCACTCACCAAACTCCTACCCCTAACTAACAACAACCCACTTCACCCTCTTTCCCCCTCCACAAACCCTCCCACCTCCATACAACCTCTCCACAACCCACTCAAACTATTCCCGTCACCCCGCCCCCTTAACCCCACCTCCCCCCCACATACCATTCACAACCCTCTTCAACCCATACCCCGACTCCTCGCCCGTCAGCTACGCTCCCTCTTAATCCACCTCTCCCCCCCTCCCTCTAACTTCAGTCCAGCTGTTTCCCACACCGGCTCACAAACCCATCCTCCCCACCTACATCTTAAATGATAGCTCACCCCTTTATCCCTCCCACATCCCTTCTCCATTAGATTACTCCACCCCGCCCTTCCTCCTCCACCAACCCTCTCCACGCCCCCATCCACTCTAACTCCCCACTTCCCACACCATTACTCCCTCGTTGATCCCCCACGTCCACCCCCATCCCGCCTATATCTCCCCACTCAATCCCCGTCCACTCTCCTCCTACGATTAGACCACCTACTACATCCACCTTCCACCCCTCTGACAACAGAACCTTTCTCCCCACACCCTCACTCACCTATGCTATCAAATCCCCCTACCCCCTACCCCCACCCCCATTTCACTCACTCTTCACGTAAAAACCGACCCGCACCACTCTACCTCACCCCTCTCCCACCACCCTTTAGCCCCAAAACCACGCCCCATAAACCCTCCTACTCCCACCCCCCCCACATAATCACCCCCCTATCCCTCCCCATCCTCCACCTAATCTATCCCTGTCCCTGCACTCCCACCCTCCAAACTAAAGTCACTCACCTCCCAACTTTCTCACCCTCCATAACATCAATCCCCTCCTCACTCACCTACCCCAGCACAAACCTCCTATAACCCACCCCCACGAAACGGCCAAACCCCTTGCTCCAAACCTTTCCCCCACACCCCGACCCATACCTCCCACACATCCCTTCTACAACCCCCCTCATACACCCTTTATTCATTCCCCATACCTTAACCCCTCTCCTACCCAAACCCTCCTTCTCTCCTTCCCACCCCCTACCCCACCCTTAACACTTCTCCCCTAAACTCCCTCCCCGATGCTCTCCCCCTCACCGCCCACAATCCGGGAAAATCTCTTTCATCCCCCACCTACCCACCACCTACATATTCCTCCTATACGATTCTTCCCCCCTCCTACCTCTTCCCCCCCCCCACCACACCAACCGCTCTCCAAAACACAACCACACCCCCCTCCCCCACTCCAAAAATCCCCCGACCACTATAAACCCTCCTCCCCACCCCCCCCAAACATCTCCCCCCACCACTTCCTCCAAAATCTCCATCCCACATCTACCCTGTTTTACCTACCCCCCCCTCATTACCTATTCTCACTACGCCCCCCCATAACCCCCCACCCACCCTATCTCTTACCTCGAAACCCAATTTCTCCCTCCTCCCCCTCCCCCCCACACTCGCCGCTACACCACATTTCTCTCACCAACTACCTAACACCCCTCTACACTCCCCCCACCCCAAACCTAACTCTGAAGAAAAGCACCCTCCCTCCAGTCCTCGTTACCTCCCCCTTCCATTCCCCAACGCTCACCTACCACCCACCCTACCACCCACCCCCCCCCCTCCACCCATTCGTTTCTTCCCCCACCATCCTCTCCACCACACGCCCTTACCACCATAATCTTCACCCAGACACCCTCCCCCAGCAGCATGAATCTCCTCCCACCTTCCTCCCCCTCCCATCCCACAAATCACACCCTTTCTACCCAACACACCCTCACCAGCTTCCTTCCCCCGTCCCCGCCCATCCCCTAAAACCCCCTCACCTTCCGCCCCCCCAGCCCTCTACGCCCTTTACCACCTCTCACCCCCCCACCCACCTCCACCTCAACTTTCACCCCCCCGGCACCTATATCTTCTTCTACCCCACCACCGGCCCACCCCCCCAGCTAACCCCCCCCTCCTTACTACCCCTACCCCCGTCCAACACACCATCCACTCCTCCCCAACACCTGGACCCACTCTACACTACCTCCTGCCTTCAACCCCCCCACCTACCACCGCCTTACTTCTACGTCTCCCGCCCGCCACCCATCTCCCCCACCCCCTTGACTATCCCCTTCCCCCCACTCTAATCCTCCCCTTCAACGCCACCAACAACATCCAATCCCAACTCTTCCCTCCCCCCTCACCACCACCCCCTCCACCACACCCATTCAAACCCCAACCACTCATAAACACCCCCCCGATCTCCTTCCCCCCCTCTTATACTTCTAACCCCCCTCCACAACCCCACACCCATCCAACACCCGGTCGAACCCCCCAAACTCCCCACCCAAACCCCCCCACACTACCTTCTAATCCACTCGCCTTACGACTCTAGCTTCTCCACCCACTAACTCACAATTGCCCCCCGACTGATCAAACAGATCGTCCCCCCCAAACATTCCTCCCCCCCCCCGCTCTTCCATCATCAAATTACCGCTCTATATTCCCACCTCGTCGCGTCCCCCCCCTCTTCCCGCCCCCCCCCGGAAATGTAAACGCGGGTTTAATGGCATCACATGGTAAACGTCTTATGGTCTTCAAAAACAATTTTTAAACCAATTGACGGTAAACAGTTCTTCAGGTTAGTGCGGATCAAGGTGGGCAAAAGGGTCGAAGCACTATCTTATGAATAAGATGATTTAGTATTTCCTCTCATGCATTGACAGAATCGCCAAATCCGTTTTAGCATTAAATCAAAATTGGTAAAAGTTTAAGCACACAAATTGTATTTAGAGCAAGGTTGTTTTGTGCTGTTCATCAGTAATCATTGTTTATTGCTTTAAAGTAATAATAATAATTGTGTATTTAACACAGGACATATTCACGTAAACTGATCAAAACTGATCTCGGCGCCATGAAAGGTGCTCAGCACAATCGAGAAACCAAATACAGAACAAGTCCCTGCCGGGGATCGAACCGAGACCTCAAGGGTGAAGGCGAGGGAAGATAGGCTGCAGCAACTAGTTCCCCAAAGAGTGGACAGGAGATTATTTTTGATACAAATTTCTTTCAAATGCATGGATCGATTGTAAACCACAACGGTTCGAAGGTTTTTGGACAAACAAGTACAAAAAGAAAACCAAAAACCGTGTTTTGAACGCCTGCTATCCTAATCGTCCCATATAGGAAACCATGCTTTGATTTTATGTCGTGCACTAAGAAAGTACTAATAAAATCTATTATTAAATAAGACAGAAATTCGGCTTTTCATTTAGTGTGATCTAATAAATTGCGTAAAGCATTCCAAATATGCAAAAACAGGGTTCGAAAAAAAAAATTGGGGAAGTCAATCCAGCGCCGAATGGTTCATAGGGTGGTGCCTACCTCCGTTTTCATAACCTAGGACACGCGCCTGCAAATTAAATGAAAGGTCCAGTAGGGTAGTCATTCTCAAGCTCCGCTGTTAACTTTCCCTTACTCCAATTCTGTAAACTGCTGGGCGCTGACAAGAGGCAGTAGCACCATTTTTTCAAGTCTTTGGTATGACCCAGCCGGGGTTCAAAACCCGCACCCTTCCGGCTGTGAGGTAAACGCTCTAACCGCTATGCCAACAGATATTACACTTTTGAGAAATATATCTTCACCAAGAATGGTCATGTTCAGAAATTCAACAGACAGGATGCCTGCTTAAGCTTTGTGAAATTAAAGTTTTTTTTGTTAATCCAACTTGTCAAAATTGTCTTTCATGTATAAGGATTTGCTCTCAAAATGTGAATGCTCTGTATTTTATATAGATCAGTGTTGTGATCACATGTAAATACATTTCTGTGAAAAAAAAAGGAATTAATGACAACGGCCTTGAAATAACATACTACATGACCACAATGAAAATGTCGTCAGTGTGCACTCTACTCTGCAGTATTTTAAAATGTCTTTCTATGGAAAACATTTACTACCACTATTAAAAATGGGTTTGTAAAAATGTGAACATTTGTGACTTATGTGTAAAACATTTACCACATGATCACACTGAAATATTGTCACCGTGTGTATTCTCGGGTGTCTTCTCAAAGTGGACTTATTATGCCAAAACTTTACCACACTGATTAAACTGACATGGAAATACAAATTAAATTAATAAATTTGCCATGCACCAGTATGACTTGCTCAAACAGATTCATTGTAAAAAACATCGTGAAATTCATTGTGTGCCTCTTGTGTGTGTCAAATCGATTTGCTTGCAAAACTCCACTGATCCACAACAGATTGTTGTCACCTGTTTGTCACCAGGTGACTTACGGTTGGGTGTCAAATCGATTGTTTGCAAAAATACACTGATCACACACAGATTGTTGTCACCTGTTTGTCACCAGTGTGCACTCGACGGTGTGTATCAAATCAGATTGTTTGCAAAACTACACTGAACACACAGATGTGTCACCCGGTTGTCCCAGTGTGCAATCTACGGTGTGTGTCAAATCAGATTTGTTTGCAAAAACTACACTGATTCACACACAAGATTGTTGTCACCCGTTTGTCACCAGCGTGCATATACGGTGTGTGTCAAAATCAGATTGTTTGCAAAACCACAAATGATCACATACAGATTGTTGTCACCCGTTTGTCACCAGTGTGCACTCTACGGTGGGTGTCAAAGCAGATTTGCTGCACAAAATAAACTACACTGTCACCACAACAAGATTGTTGTCCACCCGTTTGTCACCCGTGTGCAATTACGGGTGTGTGACAAATCAGATTGCTTGCAAAACCACACTGCATTCACACACAGATTGTTGTCACCCCAGTTTGTCAACCAGTGTGCAATCTACGGTGTGTGTCAAATCAGATTTTTGCAAAACCACAATGAGCACACACAGATGTGTAACCCGTTTGTCACCAGTGTGTCAATCTACGGTGTGTGTCAAAATCAGATTTGCCAAACTACACTGATCACACAATTGTTGTCGCCCGTTTGTCACCAGTGTGCATTTTTTGGTGCGTTGACATTGATTCATCTGCAAAACCTTTACCACATTATCACATGAAAAGTGTGTCACCAGTGTGAACTTCATGGTGCCTTTGCCAAACTGTGATTTGCGTTCAAAACACTTATCACAATGATCACACTGAAACGGTTTGTCACCCCCCCAAACGTGCATGTTTGCGCAAAACATTTACCACCAATTATCAAATTGAAAAGGTTGTTACTAGTGTGCACTTTATGCTTTGCCAATTATTGTTGTGCCAAAACATTACCACACTTACACACTGAAATGGTTTGGCACAGTGTGCCTCTTTTGTGATCTGTTCAATTGTGAACTTGCACAACACATCTCAACCATTTATCACACTGAAAAGGTTTATTACAAGTACACTGTCATATTTGATTTGTGTGCAAAAAAATTTACCTCATGATCACACTGAAATGGTTTGTCCTCCATGTGCACTCTCTTGTGAACTGTCAATGGAAGTCGTGCAATACATAAACCACACTTACCACATTAAAAAAGGTTTGCCCAGCGTGCACTCTTTTTGTGGGACTTTTCACTTGCGTTTGTGTGCAACACCTTTACCAAGTATCACACTGAAATGTTGTCACCAGTTGTGCACTCTATGTGTCTTTTCAAAGGAGGATGTTTTGCCAAAACATTTACCCCTAACCCATTATCACCACTGAAATGGTTGGGGGGGGTTTTTCACCCAGTGTGGCACTCTAAGGTGCTTTGTCAAAGTGCATTTGCGTGCACAACAAGTCCCGCACTTATCACACTGAAATTTTTTTTCACCAGTGTGCATTCTATGGTGGGCTTTTACACTGAGATTTCTGTGCCAAACATTTACCCCACTGATCACATTATATGTTTGGGGGGGGTCACCAGGTGCACTCTATAGTGTTATTGTCAAACTGAATTTCTGTGCAAAACACGTACCACACTTATCACACTGAAAATGGTTTCTCATCAGTGGCACTCATTAGGGTTTTGCACAGAAATTCAGTTTGGACAATACACTTAGCGTGCACACTTGGTGGACAAAACCAATAAGTGTGATCAGTGTTGTAAATGTTTTGCACAGAAAATCTCAGTGTAACAAAGACACCATAGCATGCACAAGGGTGAAAAAAAAATTGCAGTGTGATAAGTGCGGTGACTGTTTTGCAAGCAAATGCACTTTGACAAAGAACCTTAGAGTGCACATGGTGACAAAACCATTTAGGGTGGTATAAGGTGTGGTAAAGTTTTGCAGAAAAATCCTCTTTGAAAGACTCACCATAGAGTGCACAATGGTGACAAACCATTTCAGTGTGATTGTGATACGTTGGTAAATTGTTTTGCACACAAATCGCAAGTGAAAAGTTCACAAAAGAGTGCACGCTGGTGACAAAACCTTTTTAATGTGGTTAAGTGTGGGTTCTGTATTGCACGAACTTTCACATTTGACGTTCACAAGAGAGTTGCACATGGAGGAACAAACCATTTCAGTGTGATCAGTGAGGAATGTTTGGCACCACGAATCAAATATGACAGTGTAATGTAATAAACCTTGTTCGGTGATAAATGTGGAGATGTGTTGGGCAAGTCACATTGAAAGTCACAAAAAGGCGGCACACTGGTGACAAACCATTTCAGGTGAAAGTGTGGTAAATGTTTGCACACAAATCACATTGGACCAAAGAATAAAGTGAACCACCTAGTGACAAACCTTTTCAATGTGATAAGTGTGGTAAATGTTTTGCAAAATGCACGTGGGTGATCAAACCATTTCAGTTGATTCAGGGTGATAAGTGTTTTGAACGCAAATCAAATTTGGCAAAGCACCATAATGTTGCACACACTGGTGACACACCTTTTCATTGTGATAACTGTGGTAAATGTTTTGCAGGATGAATCAAAGTTGTCAAAGCACAATAAAGTGCACACTGGTGACAAACGGGCGACAACAATTGTGTGATCAGTTGTTAGTTTGCAAATCTGATTTGCCACCCACACCGTAGATTGCACCACTGGTGACAAACGGGGGTGACAACAATCTGTGTGTGATCAGTGTGGTTTTGCAAACAAATCTGATTTTGACACCACACCGTAGATTGCACAACTGGTGACAAACGCGGGTGACAACAATCTGTGTGTGATCAGGGTGTTGTGCAAGCAATCTGATTTGAACAAACCGTAGAGGCACCACTGGTGGAACAAACGGGGTGAGGCTGGGTGGTGACAACAATTGTGTGTGATCAGTGTAGTTTTGCAGCAAATCTGATTTGGACACACACCGTAGAGTGCACCACTGGTGACAAACGGGTGACAACAATCTGTGTGTGATCAGTGTGGTTTTGCAAACAAATCGAATTTGACACCACCCGTTAGAGTGCCACGATGGTTTGGTGACAAAGGTGGGTGACAACAATTGCTGTGTGTGATCAGTGTAGTTTTGCAAACAAGCTGATTTGACACACCACCGTAGAGATGCACCATGGTGCCAACGGGTGACAACATCGTGTGTCATTTCAGTGTAGTTTTGCAAACAAATTGTGTGAAACACACCGTAGAGTGCACATGGTGACAAAACAGGGTGACAACAATCTGTGTGGATTCAGTGTAGTTTGCAAACACATCTGATTTGACACACACCGTAGATAGATGTGCAACTGGTGACAAACAGGTGTGACAACAATCTGTGTGTTGTGATCAGTTGGAGTTTTGCAGCAAATCTGATTTGACACACCACCATAGAGTGGACAAACAAATGATTCACGAATGTTGTACAAGCAAAAAATCTGATTTGGCAAGTTCATACTGGTTGGCATGGCAAAGTTATTTAATTTATTTGTATTGCCATTTCAGTGTAATCAGTTGGTAAATTTTGGCAGAGAAGTCCACTTTGACAAGGACACCCATAGAATACACACTGGTGACAAATGATTTTGAGTGTGATCAGTGTGGTAATGTTTTACACAGAAGTAACAAAAGGTCAAATGGTGACAAACCATTTATAGTGGTAGTAAATGTTTTCCATAGAAGGACTTTTAAAAGATGCAGATAGAGTTGCACACTGACGACTTTTCAGTGTGGTCGAGTGTAGTAAATGTATTTCAAGGCCGGTGTCATGAATTCCTTTTTTTCCACAGAAGAAATTATTTACATTTGATCACAAACTGATAAATATAAAAATACAGAGCATTTAACAACAATTTGAGAGCAAAAATTTATACATGAAAGACAAATTTTGACAAGTTGGATTAACAAAAAAACTTTCATTGACAAAGCTTAGCAGGCATCCTGTCTGTTGAATTCTGAACACTGACCATTATTGGTGAAGATTATATTCTCAAAAGTGTAATATATGTTGGCCATAGCGGTAAGAGAGCGTTTACCTACAGCCGGAAGGTTGCGGGTTTGAACCCCGCTGGGTCCATACCAAGACTTGGACAGAATAACTGGTGCCTACTGCCTTCTTGTCAGGGCGCCCAGCATTTAAAAGAATGGAGTAGGGAAAGTGAACTGCGGAGCTTTGAGAAGACTACCCCCTACGTACCTTTCATGTAATTTGGCAGGCGCGTGGCCCTGGGTTATGAAAACGGAGAGGCACCAACCCTATGAAACCATTCGGGTCTGGATGGGTGAGAATTACCCCAATTTTTTGAACCATGGTTTTTGAATATTTGGAATGCTTACCATGTATAGATCACACCTGAAATGAATCAGCCGAATACGCCTTCTTTAGGTAATAAGATGATGGTTTAATTAGTAATTTTCTGTAGTGCACGACATAAAATCAAAGCATGGTTTCTATAGGGCCGAGAGGATAGCAGGCAAGTTCAAAACAAGGTTGTGGTTTCTTTTTGATTGTTTGTCCAATAACCTTCGAAATGTTGTGGTTTACAACGATCCAGGCAATTGAAAGAAATTTTGCTATCCAAAATAATTCTCCTGTCACTTTTGGGAGACGAGTTGCTTGCAGCATATCTTCCCTCGCCTTCACCATGAGGTCTCGGGTTGCGACACCCGGGCATGGACTTGTTCTGTATTAGGGTTTCTTGATGTGCTGAGCCACCTTTCATGGCTGCCGCCAGATCATGTTTGAGCATGTTACGTTGAATATGTCGTTGTGTGTTAAAAATCACAAATTATTATTATTACTTTTAAAGCCAATAAACAGGTGATTTCTGATAAAAACAGCACAAAAACAACCTTGTCTAAAATTACAATTTGTGGCTTTAAAATTTTCACAATTTTGATTGTACAGTGATATTAAAACGATTGGCCGATCTGTCATGAAGAGCGAGGTAAATACTAAAATCATTCTTATACATAAAAAGATAGTGCTTCTGACCCCTTTTGCCCACACTTGGATCCGCCCACTAACACTGAAGAATGTTTACCGTCAAATTTGTTTAAAATTGGTTTGAGGACATGAAGACGTTTTACATGTGAGGAATTAACCCTGCGTTGACATTCCATTATGTTCATTCATTCAAACAAACCTTACCCATTATGATTTTATACTTAGGATGGACAGGAGGAGAAATTTTTTGTTTTACGGATTGATTTCTCTCAAAATTGCCAGGATCGATGTAGACCACCTACCAAGCACGTTCCGAAGGTTTATTGGACAAAAACAAGAAAAAGATAGAAAACAGCAAACCTTGTTTTGAAATGCCTGCTATCGTAATTGTCCCCTTAGAAACAGTGCTTTGGACTTTGTCATAGCACGACCGAAAGATAATAAATCATAATATTAGTACATAAAGCGGCGGTGATTCGGCTTATTCACTTAGGGTGTGATCTAATACCTTGGAACGCATTTCAAATATACAAAAACCCTGTTCGAAAAAAATTGGGGGCGTTCTTTCGGAAATCTCCTATGTCTCTTTTAATGTAAACACCTCATATCTTAATTTAGCCTAGTACTTATTTTTGATCACAGCATTGGATTTCAAGCGACGACAAGAGGGTGCACAAGGTTACTTTGACAATGTCACAAAACAGGATCATATTGAAGTCTAGACGGGTCCAGTCCCCATGGCCCCTCGATAGAAAGGTACAAATGTCATTATGGAAACCATGCAGGCAGTGTAGAGTTTAGCAATTTTTTAGAAAATTGGTCTACTTCAAGTAAATCTAGAGCATGGATGGATAACCATTTTTTGTTATGTTCCTATAACAAATTGAATGGCCCAGAATCAAGACAACAATTTATGGGTTCTTACACGGTCTCTGCAAATGCCATTAAAATTAGTCTAGCACCCTATGCACTTATGTGTGGACAACCAGTTGGTTATTGCAAGCTAAAGACTTGTGAAGCTAGCGTGAAAACATCAAAGGTTGACAAAACTTTTTCAAGGTAAGTTTCCGTCATCTATCAACCATTTTGAAATACAAGGATACCACATAGGCAAGATTGATTGTATGTTATGGGTTGTATTTTAGTTTGATGTTAGAAAATTGGTTAAAATAAAATGAGGTTTTTGAATCTAAATAAATGCCTCATTCCATTTTCTCAACGGGGGGGGTGGGGACAGGTTGCCACCCAGAGATCTTTGACCGGGTTAAAAAAAAAAAAAAAAAATCATGCTAAATCAGCACTTTTTTGCCTGCTCACAGGGAAATTGGTCCCTCAAACAGAAACTCTGCCGTAAAACCAGGAACTGTACCCTCTAAGGCTCTGTTCTGCCAATGTTGCCAAGTAAAAACCAAAACCTCTGAAATAAAAAATGTAAGTAGACACAATCTTGGACAAAAGTGTTGGCACGCTTTTCTCACAGTATGGTCAATTAGTCCCCCTTCTCTCCGGAACATGGTTGAAACTGAAAAAATATGTGTGTTACAGGGCGCCTAAACAACACTAAACATTGAGTGGGAGGGGAAGGTGGAGGTTTTATGGGGCATTAGCAAAAACTTCAAGCTTGATATAAAAAGTTCCAACTTTCATGACTTCAAAAATGGTCGAATTATGTGCTTAAAGGAGCAAATTGTCACAAGGTGTGCCAAATTACTTTTGAACAGTCTCAGTTCGTATTTACCTTGATGAATTTGGCCCTCTGTAACCGAAATTCATGATATTATGCCATTATGCCACAAGATCGAGATCAGTATGCCATGAGGTAGATGGATCTCAGTTTTGATTTCTGATATTCCATAAAGTGTTATGTTACCTAGGACATCTATTACCTGTGCTAAAATGCTAGGGACAAATGCCATACTTCAACATGTCCATATTTCAAGCAGAGAATTTAAAGTGACAGGAGGAGGAGATTTTTTTTAGGATGTGAATTCCTCTCAAATTCACTGGATCGGTTGTAGACCCAACCTACCGAGAAAGCGTGGAAGGTAGTTTATGGGACAAACAGGGGCACAAAAGAAAACCGCAACCTGGTTTTGAACTTGCCTGCTATCGTAATCGGTTCCCATAGAAAAACCATGCTTTAACTTTATGTCGTGCACGACAGTAAACACTAAATCCATAATCTTTATTACCATAAAGGAAGGCGTATTGTGGCTTATTCCACTTCAGGTGTGATTCGAAAACATTGGTAAGCATTACAAAATATGAAAAAACCTCGGTTCGAGAAGGAAAAATTGGGGGGGGGGCGCTCTTTCTGGAAATCTTCCTATGCTCTTTAAACTGTTTACCAAAAGCGTGACAAATCACATTATAAAAGAATTAAAGAACAAGCACCCAAAAGCAACCCTAGGTACATTTTATGTATCAGCTGAGGTCTGTTTATCGGAGAACCGCCAGTAGCCAGAGGATAGAGCATTTGTCTAGTGATTGGAAGGTTGTGGGTTTCGCTTACTGGCACAATCTAGAAAAAAACGTCCTCCTTCTAGGAGTTGCTTCAGTGCTTGATACCTTATCCCACCGGGACATGCAGCTAGAAATGGACACATTATTCAGCACCACCCCCCATCCCAATTTACACACAAATGGAACTTTAAGTGACAGGAGGAGATTTTTTAGGATATGATTTCTCTCCAAATTTTCATGGATCGGTTGTAGCTAGACACCCAGAACGTTCGGAAAGTTATTGGACAAACAGGTGAAAAGAAAAAACGCAAAACCTTGCTTTTTGGAATTGCCTGCTATCGTAATCGATTCCCAATAGAAAACCCTGCTTTGACTTTCTGTAGTGCATGACAGAAACTACTAAATCATCATACGTAGTACATAAAAACGGCGGTATTCGGCCTTGACTCTTCACTCAGGTGTGATCTAATACTTTGGTAAGGGCATTCCAAAATGTAAAAAACTTAGGTTCGAAGGAAAAAATGGGGGAGATCTTTCGGAATCTCATGTTCTCTAGTAGTAGCTAATAGGTGAAGCACAACATCTGATTCCTGACCTATGTACCAACTTAGAAGAAGATAGCAGTAGCTTCCTACAATTCATTGCTTCCAAAGGAGGTTTGTTTTGTACAGGTTATGATGTGAATGATTGTTAGGCGTGAAACATGGCTAAATTAACAGTATGAATCACAAACTTTTATTTTAAGAATTTGTTCATCTCTAAGATTCACATGACTACCCCTTGGAGCAATGCATGTGAGAAAGCTACTGATCTCTTCTCTTTACCCAATTTGGAAGAAGAAACTTTTAAGCCAGTCATATTTTTTTTTTCAAATCAAAATGCCCATTGGCTCTTACTAGTGTTAGGTCTTATTAACACATTACTGTTCTTGTGAAAAACA
>JAMKCH010080277.1:0-12509 GCA_023653785.1 Ophioderma brevispina
ATTGTATCATTATGTAATGTATTGGCTGAATGATAATGCTAATAAAACTAATTTGAATTGAATTGAATTAGCTTACGACCAGCCAATGTTTAGCCGGCGGATAGGGGGATTTATGTTTTTGTGTCCCCTCACTTTCGCTAAATAATTATATTTGCGTTGACACCTTATTATTTTTTTGTTCTTATAAGGTTTTCAATTTAGGGTTTCTTATATTAAAAATAATTGAGCCCCCTCTTAAAACATCCCCACAAAATTGTCCATCACCGGCGTAAATATATAATCATGATTGTTGAAAAAGCAAGCGTCGGCTGCATTTGTTAATGAAGTATGAAGCCATCAATGTCTCATTGCGCCTCATTTTTCCACAGCGGTTGTATTAATATCTTAATTTTGTAGTATTTTTCGGCGGACTTGTAACTGTTAATTGATTGTATTGTTTTACCTTGTGTTTTTTTTCTGCAGGAAAAACTGGAACATGGAAAGAAAAGTTTTCAGAAGAAATCAATGAACTGTTTGATAAAGTCTACAAAGAAAAGATGACAGACTCTAAATTAGAATTCGACTTTGAAATATAATCAAAACAAATGTCATATATTAAAGGTGCACTGTTAAAAATGTTCATAAAAAGAAAACATGCCGATTAATTGTACTGTTACCAGCTGCCAATTAAAACGACGTTTTTAATGAACATTTTAACAGTATGGGTGACCCAATAAATGACCTATTTTTCTTCTTCACATAGAAGAATATTACCAAACATTTTATTATAAATTTTGAGTCTAATCGGTCCAGCCGTTTGGATAATAGAAGCAAAATGAGCACTAAACTGGCCCATAGGACAGTGCGTGTTTGTTCATAACATCGAAAGTAAAGATTTCTTCGCCTAAAGTTTCACTATAGGGTATTATATGAAAAAAATATGGATTTTCTTCTGATACCAAAATAGCAATCTTGATGGTGTAAAATGGGGTAGGGGGCAAGGTTGTCGATCGGGTCACCCATCTTTAAATTCAGATTTTTTTCCTACTTTAGATTAATTATTTAAATGTAAATTAAATACTTTGCTCATAAGTAATTAGCGGCGAGGAAGCTCAAGAGAACAGAATAAATTTTTAAGTTGCAATATTTCATTTCACTGTATTTGGCTTTGTGTTTCCTTACTATATGACTCGTTATTTTTGGGGGGGCATGACACGGAAAAGCAACACGTCAGTGATTATAGGGTGCTTTAAAAAATCATATTTGGATAATTGTCCCCGCCGAACGAAGTTCGGGAGGGGACTATAAAATGGGCTCCGTCCGTATGTCTGTCCGTCCGTATGTCCGTCCGTATGTCCGTGATAGAAATATTAACCCTGGAACATTTGGGCATATTTTTTTTTCTGGATGAGCTAGAGTAGCCAAACTTTGGTATATTGTAGGAGGGGAACCCCCTACTAACCATGTAATTCATTCCCCAGGTCCTTCTCTGAGTCTGTCAGGGGGTAGGAGAAAAAAGGTCAAGAGAAAAAGGTCAATATTTCACAGAAAATGTCAACATTTGGCCATATTTTGTACAATTTATCTGGAGTTCAGTAAGGGCTACGATGATGTAACTCGGTGGAAGGAAGCGGGTTAATGAGTTCTCGACCTGATTAGATTTTGGGTGTAAAATAAGCTAAGTAAGTATATAATTTGCATAATTTATGAAAATTTTCCCGCAAAGCTTGTGTACAAGTTTTCTGGAGTTCCGTAAGGCGTATAATGATGTAACTTGGTGGAAGGAAGCGGGCTGGGGAGTTCTCGACCTGATTAGATTTTGGGCGTATTTCGGGCAAATAAATATGCAAATGAGCTCATTAATATGCAAAAATCAACTTAATTGCTAGGTGGGGGCAAAGTATACCACAACAAAGGTATTAACATATGTAGTATCCATGATTTCATTGAAAGGTTTTTTTTAGTTCTGGTTGTTACACGTCGGTCAGTCTTTTGGGTTGCCAGCCTGTTTACATGTCTTGGAAAATGTGAAAATACGTAAAATTTCGGTGTTTCACCCCTTTCCAGACCCAAATTTAAAATGTGGTCACATGATTTTTTCAAAAATAGTGTTGCCAAATTGAATAAATTATCATGTTTTTACTAAATTTATTGAATTTCCAGGGATTTTTGCATGATGAGTTTTAAGATTTCTTGAGTCATTTTACCAAAAGGAAAAGCTTAAAATACTAAATAGCATTACACCCAACAACATTTAATGCAAATAAATATGCAAAACTGCAAACCACTTAGTTGCCACATCTTTCTCTGACAAACCTTTACTTTTTTAGGCTCAATGATACCTCGTTCTGCTTCTTGCATCATCTACGTTCTTTATTGTTTATCGTCAAGCTACTCGTTTGTATATTTGGCTCCCCGAATAGCACAAATAGCTCACTTGTTTTACTCAATCTGTCGTCTAATCTTTACACTCGATGGCCAATTAATTTGTTCGCAAGGGGCCGGGGGTTCTTGGATCCTTCACAAGTTGCTGAGATCATAGATATAGTATGTCTATACATCTATATCTGGACTTCTCAGCAACATAGAGGGCTCACATTGGTGGCAGTACGCATGTTTGTGATGTCAAGGAACCAAAATATAACATCCAGAAAGATCCTTCAGTTGGCCATCTTGAGTTTCAAAATGGCCACCATTTTCTACATGTACTTTGCCCAATATCTGTTTAAAAATGGCTACTATATTTTAACATAAACTTCGCCCGATATCTGGACTTCTGAGCAACATAGCTCAATGCTCAAATTGATGATGATACACGTGTTTGTGATACCAATGAATACAAATATAGCATCCAGAAAGTAAAAGATTGTTTCCTTGAGGTGGCCGTCTTGAATTTCAAAGTGACTGCCATTTTTGACATAATTTAAAAAAATATCCTGACTTCTGAGCAACATAGAAAACCTAGAAAAAAAATGTGTGTCCTGAGTTTAAAGCCAATTTAAATGCCTGAACTTGTAATATCCAGTTTCATGAGAGCATCTACTGCTTCTCTTATTTGGTGCTTACATTCATTTTAAGTCTCATGGACAATGTTTTATACATCTCATTGTAAAACTGCCAGCTGGAAATAGAGCAAAACATGTCTTTTGACCTTACGTTTTTGCCAATGTCATTTACAGTCGTTTGGGTATGGTAAAATCTATACCAGGTGTTCCAAATAAGCAGCTTGCGATACCATTGGTTGGCTCTTGAACAACTTCAAAGCACATAGCAAGTGCGGCACTCTCAAAAGTCATGTAAAATAGGGAACATGGTGGGCAGGTGAAGAGAGCCGTGAAGTAATATTTGAAGAGTTAATTTTTACGCAATATTGTCCATGCATTTTACCCACAAATGTAGATTTATGTGGCCTTCGGGTAAATATAAATGAAAAACCACTATATTGCCTTCCATTGCGTATCCAAATTATTGAAAAAAGCCAAAAAAGGGTTGTCTCAAGCTTCAATCGCGCTAGCTTTAAGACTTAGGATTAGCTCATAGCTCTAGCGGCGCGCGCGATTTTTACCTTTTTTTTACATTTAAAAGATTTTTTATTTGAGGCGTACTCAGTTCGTTTCGGTACTTTTTTTTGAGACATAAGCAGTGTGTATCCAACATTTGGGAACCAATGGAACCAAACAAATAAAAAAAATAAAAAAAATAAAAAAAATAAAAAAAATAAAAAAAATAAAAATATTGTGTTTTTTCATTGTGTAAAGTTGTTTTATGCCGTGAAAAACAGAAGAGAAGTATATTGGAGTGGCACATATGTATATTTTTAAAAACACCACGACAAAAAAAAAAAATTGTAAAAAATATATCTCATCGATCATAGCTCATTTCTAAAATAAGCATAGCACATAGCTTTTAGCCAAAAGAAGGCTGAGGAACAGATTTTTTTTTGCTAGTCTTTTGATTTACTTGTTGTCATCAGTAATGCGTTAAGGATTTTCAACTTTTGATACAATAGCAGTCAAACAAGTATTGTACGCTTGCTGATTTTAGACGCAGCTTTGCCTGACTTTTATAAACGTTCAACCTGAATATTCGTTTCCAAAGATTTCGTATCCACGGATGCAAGAGTGAATAAATGCCACTTTGCCACCTCCTTTCTGCCTCCATGGTCATTTGGAGAAATTTCGGTACCGTGGAGAGCAGAGCTCAATTTCTCAGTGGGGTTTTCTTCTATGACGGTTAATTAACAAAACTTAGCGAGGTTCCCTCGTGAAAATGTGGCGAAATCCAGGGAGGGGAAAATTCATGATACACAGGTAAAATGAAACATGCTTGGATTGACTGTAAAAACCCCCATGTTCGCACACCCCCACTTTTCCTCCTTTCCTCCTCCTACTCGCCCGATATCAATTTTTGATTAACGTCAGCCTTCTCTCTTTTTGTTCTTGGTTACCTATCTTCTGGTAAACAAAGTGTTCGTCTTGTACAAGGATTTAAAACGGTTATAGTTTGGTAATGAATTAGCAAAACGTTGGTAACGGAGGTATAAGAACAAAAATGGCAAAGGTCATCTCCAAAGGTAAATCTTAATAATGGAACGATTTCTTAAAAATGTCTCAAGGTGTTATCCATTCCACAGGGATGGCAGCAAAAGTAGTTGGCGCTCTCCTTTATACTTGTTAATTGAGATAAATTGACAAACAAGGTCAGTGCCATTGACCTTCTATTGAAACTCCGAATTTTAAAATAGTTGAGACAGTGGCAAAAACATTTTTGTGCAGTCTTTGAAGAGAGATGACAATGTGAGCCCATTTGTAAAGAAATCGGAGCAATATCAAGAATTTAACTATACATTTTATCCTGTAACAAGACGAACACTTGTTATCCCTTTTTTACAACAACAACCGGAAACGAGTTTCCTCATGTACGTTTCTTAAAGGAAACAAATTTTTTTTTTATGGAATACAACAAACAAAACCCTAACCCAAGGGCAAAAAAAAATTATATGGAGAATTCGAAGGGAGTACAGGAAATCTTGCCCAGCAGTCCAGGGGCATTTTTCATTTGGACCCCCTGTATTATGAATTCCCATCCTGGTTCCGCCCCACTTTCACGAGGGGCACCCCGATAAATTGGTCATAAAGGGCACGAGGAGATTTTCCTGAGGATACAAAAACTTCTTAAATAACGCTGGATAGGTTGTAGGTCACCTACTGAAACGTTCAAAGTTTATTGGACAAACAAGTAGAATAGAGGCACCCAAAAACTCCGTTTCTTAAATACTCTCTGCCCTTAATAGACCTCCAAGAGAAAACACGCTTTGACTTGTCGGTCGTGCACGACAGAAAACATAATCATCTTTTATACGTAAAAACGGGTTTCGGTTATTCACTTCCTGTGTGATTTAATACATGGTAAGCATTTAGATATGCAAACAAGAGAAGGGTGGAATATCCCATTTCCTATTCTCCACTCCTCATGTCTCTTAACCTTCACAGAAGGCAAATCCACCGAAAAATGAGCTCTGCTCTTCACGGTACACCGGTAAATTGCTCCAAATGAGGCATACTACTTGTGCACAGTTTTTTTTTTTTTTTCGGTAAGCTCAATATCATTACGCGTGAATGACTTAAAGAATAGGCAATAATGTGACTAGAATATCTCTTTTTCTATTTCCGTTTCATTGTCCAAAGTAATATGTTCGAAAAAGTTTTTATCAGAATAGGTCAAAAAAAAACTTGGAGGAAACGTTCAGATATGAAGTGAGTTATGGAGCAAAAAACGTTCTTAATAAGGGTTTTTCTGAAACGACCTTTTGGAGTAAAACGACTTTCGGAGTAAAAATCCATGGAATAAAAAATACGGTTTTATCAGAAAGGTTTTGATTACGAAAGGAGAAACGACCTTTCAGAGTAAATGACCTTCGGAGTAAAAATCCTATGGAATAAAAAATAGGTTTCACTACGAAAAGGGGTCTTATCATGTGGAAAGTTGATTATCCGAAATTTCGGAGGAAAAGAAACTTTGAAGTACTGACCCTCGGAGAAAACCTTTCGGAGCAATGACCCCCTTTCCGATTGCGCGGAATAATAACCGTCGGCCAATTGCAGTTCGGATTATTTTACCTCTTAGGAGAAGTAGACTTTCGAAGAAAAATTACCATTCGGAGGTTTTTCGGAAAAAGATTGTCGGAAGTAAAACTTTCGGAACAAACCCGTCGGACAAATTTGAACATCGGAAACATCGACCTGACACCCCAACAAAAACCACCCAACGCACCAACACAAAGTCAATATTGTTAATTCTGAATGCTAGCACTACAATGTGAGTAAAAAAATACAGAATAAAAAAAATAATTAAAAATGGTTAAGAATTATTTGGGCTCCGAGTGTTTGCTTTGGTTATAAGAGGGCTAAACTGCTTCAGAAACCGTTTCTTTGGTGTTCAACCGCATTCAAAAACCAGTCGTCAGTGCGGGGCGATGACATTTTGAATATTGCACGGAATAATTATCAGTTTGGGTGCTTGTATACACACAGAGGTCAATTCGATACAAACAATCCGCCCAAAATATCAGTTGTTGGATGTGGGTGCTATTGGTGGTTAAATTTTGTCCTACCATCGGCAAACACAAAGAATGAAATGAACATCAGTGTCTTGATTTAAATAAACGCCTCAATGAATACATCTTTCACCTAAAGCGCGCAGTGCATTATGAGAAAAGGATCTGGAAGCAAGATCCCGGTACACTATTATTACACTGGCCACCTTAAAAATACATTTAATTTGTATCATACAGATTAGTGAATAGGCAAAGCGGCACCCACAGTAGTGGAAGAAGCGGAGGCCAGCATTGCTTTCTATGGTTGGTACTATAGGTGTTTTGTGGTCGGCCCAAAACATGCGAGACGGTGAATTCTAAAGATTACGTAACGTTTTGCCCTCTATCTATATAGAACCTCTTTGGTGCACACAATCATTTATATCCGTAAATCTTGAATAATGAGATATGGACAACCTACATCTGTCATTTACACTGCTTTTTATAGTAAAGCAAAGTAATAACAAATTTTTTGACAATAATCCAAGAGAGTTTAACTATGTTTTTGTCATAACTTGGAGCGTTAAGTCAGTCACTAGTTGGGAAAAAATATTATGCGCAAATGTGACGCCTGCATGGTTTTACACAGAGCTCGCCATACCACTGTGCTCACTGCACTACTTCAAGTGAAGCACAAGGGCTACAAACAGCTCCTTAGCAGGTTTTAAATCGTTTTTTTTTTTTTTTGTGTAGTGGTAAAAATCGTAAGGGGGTATGTACATGGGGTTATTGATGAATTTATTTTTTTAAAGGGAGTGTTTAGGGTAGGGGGGTCTCCATATTTTGGGCTAGGGGTAAAATTCCATTCTTGCACTTTTGTGAAATAAAACCCCCCCCCACCACAGTAAATGTTGGCTTAACCGAGATAAGGGTTCAAGAAGGTCAAACACCCATTTGGATTATGTTGCCCTATGACATATTTTCCTTGATCGCATAATATGATAAATATGCATGCAGATGTTAAAAACCAATCCTTATTTTTGAACATTAAGCTAGATGAAACAAACTTCTTTCATTTTTACCAAAAATGGAGCAACTTCTGTTTTTGACCCTGTACAATGAAAAATTGACCTTTTTACCCACTTTAGACATTTTAACCTATAACTCCAAAACCATGGTCAACAGATGGTACAAACATACATTTTTGAATCCTTATGGATAGACGAACAATATGGAACATTTCACCCCTATTGGAAAAAGTGACACACATGGGAGAGTACTACCTAAATAGCATTGATATCGCGGGGTCAATACGAACTACACAGGTGGCAAACCTTCTGTAGGGGGAGAGGTGGGGGTGAAACGATGATGTTTGACCTTGGTCCATTGCACTGCTCAATTTAACTTTAAAAAGGAAAAATTTAAAAATAACCTTTTGAAAATATTAGTTTTTGACTGTAAATTTGGGTATAGGACTACCTTTAAGCACATCACTAAGTCTCCATGGGAATTGAACACTTTGGAATGGGACGGTTCTCAGGTCCAATTCCATAATATGGAAGGTTCTTCCAAATTTAATGATTTGTATTTGTTCGATTTTCATTCAGCAAGTGAACAATTAAGTTGTGATAAAAGGATGTTACAGGACATTAGCCACCAAGAAACTTTGGATAATAATTATGTCATTTAAATTTTACAAAACAGAATAAGTTTTACATTGCGCTTATGATATGGATCAGGATTTTCGGTAAGACGTTTCATAAAGACTCATATAGAAGTCCCCCGTATGCAAATGAGGTAGTACAATTGAATCCGTCATGCGCTGTATGATGTAGCGTAGGACGGAATCAATGGCAATACCTTATCTGCATACTTGGGACCCCGGCTCGGGACTTCTATATGAAACTTCTAAACGACAAGACGCTTTATGGTAGTATAGTATGGTTCCTTGTGTTTTTTTAATGGATTTTTTGCTACATTTTGATTTTTTGTCTTTTTTTAGGTAAATTTGAGGTTAAGGAACACAAATTTGGTTGTTCCCATTTTTTTCCATCAACTGTTCGGCAGCCATCTTGGATTTCAAAATGGCAGCTATTTTCAACATATTTTCCCTCATATCTCCGTTTGTGGGCAACATAGAAAGCTAAAATTGGTCTCTATACCCATGTTTGTGATACTAAGGTTTCTATAAAAACCGTTTTTTAAGTTGCAGCTAATTTTGTTTGGCAGCCATCTTGAATATAATATGTCAGCCATTTTGAATATACTTTAGCCTGTATCTTGATTTCTGAATAACATACAGTGCTAAAAACAGTGGCGATACCCATGTTTGTGTTACTGAGGTTTCTATATAAAGCATAATTAAAGTTACAGCTAAATTGTTTGGCGGCCATCTTGAACTCAAAATGGCCGCCATGCTGAATATACTTTAGGCTGTATCTTGACTTCTGAATAACATACAGCGATAAAAAACGGTTGCAATACCATGTTTGTATTGCTGAGGTTTCTGTATATAACATAATTAAAGTTGCAATTGATTTCGTTTGGTTGCCATCTTGAATTCAATATGGCCGACATGTGTGAATTCACTTTGACCTGTATCTTGACTTGTGAATAACATACTGGCCTAAAAATGGTGGTAATACCCATGTTTGTGATACTGGAGATTCCACAATCTACAATGCGTATAAGGTTTACTCAGGTTTGACTGAGATTTTACTGATCAAAAAAGGTTGTTAACTTTAAATTAACATGGTCTTGTCAGCTTGTTGACAATGGATATTCTCTCATCAATCGGGACAGTAGTAAGAGTTTTCTTAATCCTAACATTTGGCTAGACCTACTCCAACACCTCAACAAAGGTCCATTACAGGACCATGCCCATCCTATCTTTTTAGATTTCATTTTTCTGTTATTAAGTTGGTATTACACCTCTACTAAGTCACATCTGACTCAAATTTTGCTCTTGATATCTATAACATTCTTCCATGTAAATAAATCGACCGCATTGTCTTTGAGTCAGCTTCTATTTTGTCTGCACACTAATTTTAGGGATAATCCTTTTCTGTAGTTTTACTCTTCACTTCTTTGTTACATATCATTGTTTTGCTCAATGCAGTTGTCTGCTTTTTGTTAGTTTTTTTGTTTTTTTGGTAATTTCCACTTTTACCAATTATTTTTTACACACATTCCCCACAAATCTCTGTGAACTCATTCAATAAATGAAAAATTCTAGGTTATGCTATTTTTTTGGATCCTAACAGTTATTCGGGAGGCGGAAGACCACAATATGAGTGTGAAGTTGCTGAAAGTTATAGACCAGGGTGTCTAATTTAAGAATCCACTGGGCGCCACCTTGACACCGTTGGGCAATTTGAGTTATTGAGGTCACAGATCACATAAGTGATTTAAATTTTCCAAGTTCAGCCATATCACAAGATCTTCCTGAAGTCCAAATGAGTACAATGGGGACGTGTCTGGACAATGTCTAATAAGGGCGTGTAGGTCAAAATAGGTCAAAGGATACCCTACGTAACTAAAATTAGTCGAATTTTATTTATCTTGACTGAAGGATTCTGAAAATCTAAGATGTCGTCTTGCGGATAAAAATGACTGAAACTTAAACAACCCTATTGTGCATGTGGCCTTGAACCGTATTTTATGTCATAGTATTAAATATATTATAGTTTGTGGATATGGCAAACTGTACCTTTTGGTTTTTTGTTTTTTCAAAATAAATATAATGAGGCTATCATTATTTAAATTGAAGCATTTTAAAAATATAACCCCAGTACCACGGGGGGCCAATTGTATTCAAAGGTGGATATGATGCGTGAACATGGACTTACAAAATGCACCCTAAACAAGTATTTCCACCGACTAAAAAACATACCATAATCAAGTATTTTTGTCTGTTTTGCTACACTAAAGATGTATTTTTGTCACTTTTTGCTACCCTAAACAAGTAAGCAATGCATTGTGTCGTTAATATACCCTTTATTATCTTGCTTTGCTTTACAATATTTTTGATTTTTTTATCTCTGCTTAATTTGTACATCACAATTTCGGGGTTAAGAAAAAACATACCCTTTGTCCACATTTTGCTGTTTTTGACACCCTAATCAATGTACGCGCGTACATCGCTTGTTGGAAAAAAGAGACCCTTTTTTGCGCGTTTTCTTGTTCACACATCATCTCCACCTTTGAATACAAGTGCCCCCCCCCCGGGCCCTGTGCAAAGAAAATGTGACCTTGACCATTTTACTTTTTTCGACTGGAAGAAGGATTTGTGATATTTCATAACTTTAGTGAAGCTTTTAGATGTGTAATCCCATTATGTTATTTGCGAACTCAGTAACTCAAATTGCCAAAGGGTGCCAAAGTGGCACCCGGTGGATTCTTCCACTAGACACCTTGGTCTATGAATTTTAGCAATAAAATTGCATTAGTATAGCGGACGGGTTGGTGAAGTGGCTCATCGACTCACCTTTCACCAATTAGGCCCGGGTTGCAAAATTTCTTTCCGTAGTTAACCAACTTGTGTATATTGCAGCATCATCTTTAACAGTCACAGTTCACTTAATAACACATGGTATTGATTGTTATGGGGACACCTCCTATTGAAACTTCCTCCGGTGCACTAAAACATCTCCTATTGAACCTTCCTCCGGTGCACTAAAATACCAAAAGCTTTCGTAAAAAATTCCAACTAATCATCTTCTTATCATTTAGAGTCACTTTAGCGTTGCCTTCAAAATCGAAGGGTAGGTGTGGTTGCCATCCAATAAATATTTAAGGTACATTTTTAAAAATATTCTGCAAAGTGTGGCTCTAGATGTAACAGAGGAGTAGTCCCATTTCCTGAAAATCCAAAATTTGAACCGACGGAAGGGCAAATTTTAGCGTAGCATCCGGTGAAGCTCCGGGGAATGTATTTTCTTATGCAATTTTAGGGTACAAGATCTCGTCTCTAAAATAAATTGGTACTTAAAACTTGTGTTTTTGATCGAGTTCTACCTTTATCAATAACACTTTGATCTCAGATTTTTTTTTTTTTTACATTTCCGGATTTTATTTTAATTTATGGCCAAAAATCCGGAAATATCCGGAAAAATACACCTCTGAGTTCTATGTTTGTTTAAACTAGTCAATTATCATCATTTAGAGCTGAAAAGCGCATGAAAATCTGATAATCCTTCCCTTTTTTCGGGCAAAATTGGATGCAAACGCCAATTTTGCCAACTCGCGGACTTTATGACGTCATTGTTCAGTTCAGTTCATTTTATTTCACCATTGATCAATACATACAAAGTGTAAAAAATATTATTAGCGGTGGGGTGACCAAGCAGAGCAAACCCTTATTATTCTTATGTTACAAGACAAAAAACATACATGTGCAAGACGGACGTAAACGAAAACATGTGCAGAGTACAGGACAAAACAAAAACAAAGGAGACAATACAATACAGCGGAGTGCAATAGTTGGCAATGACAAGTTGATTAAGTGAGTAAGTCATTTGTAAAGGCGCATAAAACAATATAAATATAGATGGTACAAGAGCCTAAACCAATGTAAATGGCAAGATACAATAGATTCATGCAAAAAATAGTTTAAGTATACCACGTTGTAATAACACTGAAAGTAGTTACTCGTTACAACATGTAAATAATACAACTGGTAAAGAGTTCAAATATAAATAGGAAGAAAAAGTGATCATATCACAGCTGTTTGAATCTCATTTATTATGACTAAACCAGAATAATAATAATAATAGTAATAAAAAAACGGCTACGCAGCCATGACAACTCACATCCTGTGCATGAGTTTTCATCGCGGGTAGATATGATTTTACACAAGAATCTAGTTTCACACAGAACCCCATGGGGAATGGGCACACAGAGGGTGCTACAACATAGAAACCACGACCCCGTAGGCCCACACGGCAAGAAGCCCGCCGTGAATTTTACTGATATGGGCACGAACTCCCTACTTAAA
>JAMKCH010080278.1:0-41968 GCA_023653785.1 Ophioderma brevispina
GGTACTTTCTTTGCGAAGAATTGGAACCAAGGCGATACCATTATTAAGTGGAAGAATGATGGACGGAGGACGAGTGTCTTCATGCAAAAATAATGGTGGCGCCAGATTCAATTTGTCGTTAACGAGAGGGCAGTCCCAAAATCGTTACTCTTTATTCTCTTTCTTAAAAAGCTTATCATTTAAGGTCATCTTTACCCCAATTTCTCGATACTTTACGGCTTAAATACAACACGAAAGGACTGCCAACAACCCAGTGCAACAATCGAACAACCCGATGAAATGCAACGATCATACGCAACAAGATCACGTTGGCAGGCGCGCAAGAAGTAGCAAAACACTACCGGGTTCAATTGTTCAATAACCTGGGCAATCAGCCACTGAATTGCTACATTTTTCACAAGCTGTTTAGATATGAATTGAAGACATAGCAGTGATTCACACAAAAGTTTCAAAATTGAAATTTTGCGGAATAGTTAAAAGTAAACGTAAATCTGTAGAATTATTTTTCCAATTGAAAAATTGAAAGAAAGAGAAAAAAACGAGTGCTTAAAATTGGAACTCCATTCAATTACGTGTTGTAGGTCCGCCACGGCATAATGACTAAAACTATCCGATTTTGTCTTAAGAACTAAGTGCTGTAAAAAAAAAACACATGCAGCAGGGATTGCTACCCCAATTTAATAGTAATGTGGCGTCGTACATTGACAAAATGTGTGGAAACAAAAAATTTTGGCCCAGATGTAGGAGGCGTTTCAATTCTCTTTTGACTGTTTGAATGTTGAAAGGCAAGATGCTGACAGGCATGAAGACAGAAACTGACAGTGCCAAGGCGTGTAATTGTGCAAAGTATCAGGGGGGGGCTGTAGAGGCTCAGTCACATAGCCGATTATTTGTAGAAAACCGCTTCTCAAGAATGCTCAAGGTTTTCTTTTTTCAGTATAGTTTTGGCAAGGTCTTCGACTGTCCTGTACAGTCTTCTCAGTCTTGTGTGGTCGGGAGCACTTGGCAAATTCATAGCTCAGTCGCATAGCCGGTTATTTGCTAGAAATCCACTACCACACTGATCAAGACTGGTGCTGATTAGCCTGTTTTGAAAATTGTGAGTTTTTCTTTTTCAAGTGTGAGTTTTGGAAGGTCTGGACTGTCCTGTAACAGGACTACAGTCTTCTGCTGTCTTGTGTGGTCGGGGCTCGTGGCAAATTAGAACAAACCGCCACAATTTATTTTAGCTCGAGAAAAAACTGTGGTGGGTTTTTTCAATTTTGCTATGTGATCCTGACTGCACAAGATACAGAAGACAGTACAGAACAGTCTCAGACTTGCCTAAAACTGCACATGAAAAAAGAAAAAAACGGCTCAAGTTTTGGGAATGGCCAATCGGCAGCCAGCTTGAGCAGTCTGGGGGGTGGGGGAGTCCCGGTGGGGGGTTCTAGCAAAATAATTAGGGCTATTCGACTGAGCCTTAATTCTCCATCCAAATGATGAAAATTTACCAGGTGCCTTTGGTTTGGAGGCCGGTTCTTGAGATATGCAAGTTAATTATCATGACAGAATACCGGGATATTATGTTTCAAGATATGTTTAAATGGACCAAGCTAATACTACTTTCATGCTCTTACACCTGTAGTTAAGTAGGCTGTGTCGTTGGACTCTGCTTTGGTCAAATTATGTGAAGGATTGTCTGGTGCTTAGCAGGGATTATTTAGATAAATGACAAATCGGGATTTCACGTCTTATACCTTCATAGGAGAAAAACGGAAACCATAAAACAACAAATTAGTGTGGGTTGGTATGTCAATGAAACGCTCCCGTAGGATTTTGGTGCAAAGTTGATTTTCTTGCTGTTTTCAGTCAATAGGGAACAGAAAGTCAGAAAATGATGGTGTGCAAATTTTCGGACTGCTGCCCACTTCCTCAAGGGGGGAAATGTTACTAAAGGAAAATTTAAAATCGATGTACAAATTGTGTTTTAATGCTACATTAACATGTCCTCTCCTATAAGGATTTAAAAAAAGTATATATTTGCTTAGGTTTCAACCTTAAGTTAAAGCAATATAGCCCCATAATGGTTTCGTCATCCTGGGGTAAAAATTTATTCAATGCTCAGATTTGATGAAACTGGTGATAAGTTGTTTGTAATGTCTACAGGACCCAAAAATTGTATTATTTTACCGTGTTTGACATTTTGGTTTTGGGCTAATTACTGGAAACAATGTCGCCCAAGGGTTCTACATGGTCTTGGGGCGTGACCAGCACTTTCCCTTGGTTGTCGCAATGTTGATATCAAAAATCAATTAAAATGCATTTTCTGTTTCAGTATGACACAAGGTATCATTTGACATCACTTTTCAACAACCTCGGAGTGATTTTACCCCAGGGTGACCTTGACCAATTATGGGGCTATACCGCTTTAACTAAGGTCGGAACCTATGCAAATATATACTTTTTCTAATCCTTATGATTAGACTGACACGTTAGCGCACATTAAAACACAATTTGACTCGATTTTAATTTCCTGTTACTACACATTTCCCCCCTTGCAGGAGGGGGGCACAGTCCGAAAATTTTGACCCCATCATTTTCTGACAGTTTGCGTCCTATTGAAACCCAAACAGCAACAAAATCAATTTCGCCTGGAAAATCCTACGGGAATACGCACCAAACCACACTAAATGGTAACACGATCATAAAATTCATGAACCTACCGATAACCATTTTGTTTAACACAAACGGATAACTGTAAGTAAATGTGCCGTGTATTTTCTTTTTTCTGACTAATGTGCGTGCAAAGTAATGGTGTTTTATATTGATATTGTTGTATAAACGGGGGATTTATGCCTAATCAACATCGGATTTAACACTCCGACATTAGAAGCCGTTTATAGGCAACGATGATGATTCACTCGCTATCTGAAATCTTAAGTGTTAGCGGAATAGCATGCCGTGCCTATAGACTTGAATTAAGTTTTTTGAAAGGTGAATGTAATGTAGTGGATACTCTTAGACTGGATATAAGTCTTAAGAAATTTATTTTTTCGCTTGATTTTATTTTCATCTTTACACTTGGTTTGAGTGTATTTGGTATTCGGCAACTAATTCCAGTATGATACAATTGGTAAAAGATGTTTCATGTTGTAAGCATTTGAAGACTTTTCGTAAAAGACTAGTAAATGTGATCATGGCTTAGGACCGTTACAAGAAACAGAGGAAAAGAAGGAAAAAAAGAGCTCAAGATTTTAATATAAGTTAAAGCAAAGCTCAAATGGTCCGCAAAACCCAATGATTTGTTATGGCTCAGTCACGCTGAGCTGTTTCCAAGACGTTACGTCAGTCGTCTCAATTAAGGCTTGCAACAGACAAATGTCGGTTTCGTACAAGAGTTCATCAATTTTTTTTATAATTTAATGGCGATCATGTACACTACACTTTATACATGTATATATAAAGTGTAATTTGTAAGTTTTTAGCACACATTTTAAAGGTGCATTTAGTGATTCCAGCACCTTCTGTTTTTATTCATTGTTAAATAGATATCTTGAGAAAAGCTTATTCACAACATTTGAGGTGATTTCGATCTTGCATTTTATGAACAGCTTACTTCTTTCCCCGGTTCCATAGGCCACTGTGCGTAAGTTGGACAGAAAATACAAAATTGCGAATATCTTACAGAACGACCACATTGCATGTAAGATTAGGTACACATTAGTTATAGGCTACCGGTTCAGATGCTATAAAAATCTCAACACTTTTTTAGGTAAGTTCGGGGGGGGGGACAAGCGTTGTGGGATCATGCAATGCCCCTTTAATGCAAACATTGATTTTATTATTTCAAAGAACCTTTAGATATTGCTCACCTCATCCAATCAGCACTTTCGTTTCTACTGAAGATTCAATATCTTTAAAAAAAACAAAATGTCTCGATGTAAGCCATCTGGCAAAAATGAATGACATTGTAATTTAAAAAAGGATGTTTCACACTATCAGGTGGTACTTGTAAAATTCATGTATTTATTGATATATGCGCTAATCGTCATGTGAGTGCAACAAGATCATAAGTACAATAGCTGCCTTGAAAATCTGTGTGCTGCCATAGATAAGGTAAACACTGAATTTATCTTTCCTTGAATCAGTGGCTCTTGAATGTTCTAGGAGACTGTTCCCCCAAAGAACCATTTCAAGAGCCACTGACTAAAGACTTGGAATAATAGTATTTTTTGATGGCAAATTTCTGACAAATGGCAGCTATGGCCAATTAAGGATCTGGTAGCACTGCACAAAAAATGGATTCGTTCATTCAAATTTATTATGTATATAGGAGGACAATCTAAGTAGCCCCTTCACAAGTTAATCAGCCAACTGTCAGCTAATTAGACCCCTTCGATCTATACTGAACGGACTTTGCTGCGTGTGAGTGTGCTTTGAACATTTTAAGCCAAGATGTTCCACAGTTGTACTGTTTTGTTGTCTTTTGAAGTGAGAGAAATACATAGGGCCCCTTATTCACGAGTCTCTTTCCTACCAGTGCACCATCTCTGCACCACCTCACCCCATTGCAGGCAGACAGACAACCCTTAGTGCGCTCCAGTCCCCCACCCTACTCACTTGCAGTTAAGAACCTGTTATAACGCGGCACCCGACGTAGGGCAATACAGAAAAGGGGGTCTATTCACGTTGAATTAAATTAAACTGAACTTCGTGTGGACGAAACTTATGTTTCAATGTGGAAAGGGTAGATTTGGCACAATTATGAATCCGAGTTACAAAATAATATACATTCGTGAAACTTCAAGCACGGTAACAGGATCTCAACACTTTTCATCTTTTCTTTCCATAGTGTGGTCGTCAACAACATGAGAGTAATAAAGCAGCGTCCATTGAATAAGAGCATATTTACAGTTCGGTATCCCCGTTTTTTTTTTTTCTCTTTTTGAATAGGCATTGAGTGGTGTCGTGGACAAAGTAGAGGCAGTAAATAGCTGCCGAAACCTACCCAGGTCACTCACCAATGGCTGGTTGTGGGATGAAGTAGGTAAGCCCAATGAATACTTCAGTGCCCATGAGCGATTCTGCGCGTGAGCCATGCGAACACTTGATCTTGAGGTCAGAATCCGGTAATTGTGGTCGCCAATCACTCGCTGCGATGGAAGTGTATACGGGCTATAGAGGTTGCCTCTAAAGTGAGATTTCATTTCATCATAAAAAGATGATGATGTTAGAGACCTATGGCTGGTATTCTTGAAAGGGAGTCCAACTTGAGAACTAGGTTTAACAGGGTTAGTCACATGAGTGGCACTTTTCCTTTCAAAATATGGGAAAGTTAAATGTAATGGATGAGAAAATTCTCTCATGACATGGGCATTCCACCCCATTCCATGAGGAATTTTTTCACTAGTACCACTTTTAGAGTATGTTGGGGGGGAAAAAGGGCGCTCATGTAGGAATAACCTTGGTTTAAACCTTTTAAAGTTAGAATCCCTTTTGGAATACCAGGCCCTTATGTAGATCTCAAAGGGCTATTTTGCGACCATATGCCTATTCCTCGAAGCACATCATGATTTGCTAAATCTGAAAAACTCGTAAAAATTGCATGTCTGTAACAGGTATAGGTATCCTAAAATTCTACAAGGACAAAATAAGGATGAAAATTGGGAGATTTAGTCATTACGTTCATATGGACACTTATAAATGGTAAATAAGTGGAGGTTCATACCTTTGAACACTACGTTTCTTCCGTTCTGTCACCACAAAAAGGAGAATTAATAAACTTATCATTTATTTTAGGCTATCCTGCAAAATTTCAATATTTTGACTATTTCAGGCGGATCCACTGATTCGGTCTTTAACGTCCCCTCAATAAAATTGAGCTTTTTTACATTCATGTGAACATTGGCATATCATGTGTGACCATCTTAGGTGTAAATTGACTCTTTGTAAGAAATGTGATCAATACACAAATGGCAATACGGTGTATGGGCTTTGCTATAATAGACATGCTATAGTCATTAGCAATAAGCATTTAGAAGTTCACAAAATGCACCTTAAATATGTTTTTCTTTGAAGTGTACACTTGTAAAATACCTTGTCACTTATGACTATGTGCTGATATCATCTAAAAAGTTTTTTTTGTAAATTTGCCAAATTGGGGGTCAAACTTGACTAAAGATTCATTGGCGGGTTATGTTGTGTGTATAAAACCCCTATTAAACTTACAAAGACATTAGCCGGAAGTTCAAGTTAATGCCGCAAACTGCAGGTACCATTGTTAGCTTTGACTTGGGTCAAAAGGGTAAAGGTGCCAACGAAGCATTCAAATAACAGGTGTCCGAAAAAATGTGGAAATTTCTGATTTGGTAAATGGGTTAAAGCGTTGATATCAAAAATATCCACTCTGGAAAGATTAAGCTGACAATGTTTCTTTGTACAAAAATTGTGAAATTTCTAATTTCATTAGGAGCAAAATACAAATTCAGCTTATGTTTCTATGGAAATATTAAGCTTACAAATCACTTTTTTTTTTTTGTTTTCATTTTAAGTATTACTGTAACCAAATAAAAGGTATGGAAATCTATTGAGTGTCTAATCTAAATGAAATCATTACGATCACAAAAATAAGGATGACTTGAAATCTCTAGTTGACATCTTTAAGAAGTCGGATTAAATTTTATAAAATTTTTATAATGATCTTTTATCGCAAAAAAATGATGAAGGATACATATAAAATCCAAGGACAGACACCTCCCCATATAGTAATGTGGTAGTGTATAATTCCCAGGAGGAAAAAGTTATGGTTCTTCTCATGACAAAGTAAACAAGAAGCAAATAACTCCTGTCTGCATGCAATAGCGTAATGCCATTGAGCATTTTCGACAAATCAATACATCATGGATGTTGGGCGGACAATTAATGACATTGCACAAATCGCTGAAATGTTTGCCTGGAACAACAGTACACACAAACATCAAACCTTCCAGCGCAGATCAAATTTCAAGCATTTCCCCATTTGAGAAAAACCCGCCTCCCAACCTAACATTAGTCACAATCTCAACACAGCCTGAAGACCCCAAGGAGGGGGCACTGTCTCTGGACACCCGTCTCCTATTACCAATATTCCCTTCTGTGTGTGGAATATAGATCGGTGGTTGTATGGTGTGGGTTTACTCTCCTCAAGGTTGTAGTGTATTCAAAGTTTGTGTTTTTTGTATACAAATGATTACAGTTCAGGAATGTTAACACCCCGGGCACTGCCTACCTATCTATCGGTATATATGCTCTATTATGATTGGTTACTTGGACGGTTGTATCATGTAATGAGCAAATCAGAGATACTGTAAGAATGGTGGTATGGTTTACACAGAGAAGTAGAAGCACTATTTTGATTGGTTACTCAGAGGGCTATCTCATGTTGTGTCCTGTAATGAGACAATCAGACAGACTGTATCATAGGCGGCAGTGCCCAGTGGTAAAGGGGTTTGAGAGATTTGTTTTTACTTAGTGCATCTTTGCCTATATTAAAAAAAACTTAGAGTAGTACTGATATAGAAAACCTGCTCCTGCATAAGGCAGGACTTTGATGCTCCCAATCACATGATTTGTGTATTGATCTTTGTGAATACATCAATTTTGAAAGCTGTAAAATGCCCTTGGGTGTTTCCAGAAATCTTGTTTGGAGAATGAGGTTCTCATTGTAATTGATCTTATTCTAAAAATAGATTGATACCCAAAAAAAAATTTAAAAAATTAAGGTCAAAGACCGGGGTCACACGACGCTTTTTTTCGTAGTTTACTACAATAGTACTACAGTTGTACTACAATAAAGGCTGCGTGTGACTGCAACTTAAGACGACATGTCGTTGTTGTACCATAGTACTGTCGTAATAACTTAACGATGATAATTTCCGTCGTTGGGCCGCTTTCTACCATGGTACTGTCGTAATTTACCGGGCAAAATCGCCGTGTGACCGCATTTCGTAGTTTACTACCGTGCTTACTCAATGAACCATGTTGTTGACCTCGTGCTCGTGTGTCCAGAAATGTCTACGACACAATTACAATAATCTCATCGTGTGACTGGGACCGTCGTATAATTATTACAGTAGTACCACAATAGGAATATTACGACACAACAACGAAATATTCCTTGTGTGACCGCGGTCAAAGATACATTAAAAACACACTTCCACAACCAACAAACCCTTCATGTGGAAACCAGAAAATTCACAACCCATGTGTATGATTGCGTCTTCAAATGAACACACACCTAGGCACAAAAATGCTGGCCGGGCCAGTGGCATGCCAGTGTCTTGCCATCCCTGGCCATGGGCCTGGTGTCCACGGCGAGGGTACATCGCACACCTGTTTGACCCTATGCAAGTCATCTCTTTTGTTTTTAGAACAATTTTAAGCAGTGGCGACACAATTTTGACAATGGATATAAGTAGGGACATGCACAAGCCTTTAATTCTGCAAAAATCAGAAAAAATCCATTGCAGGGATCTTGCCATATAGGCCTACAAAGGTCATGATTTGTATGCTACAGCACCTTCTATATGCCCATTCTCCATAGAGAGATGTGTTAAACTAGAATTGTAAGGAAAAAAAATCATATTTGCCCATAATTAACACAGGATGGAGTTAGTGTAATAAATAATCCAAATTAGTTGTCAAAAGTGTGTCGCCATTGATATATTTTTGTTTTATTCTGGTTTTGTCAAACGGCTGTATCCGGTTCCAATCTGCACCGAACCGCAGACCTTTCACTTGCTCCTCTTCTTTGATTCCCTCCTTCTCTCCATTGACAGGAAGAGAGTTACGGCTATCAAAACCCCTTAAACAGGTGAGGCATTCTTTCAAAGGAAGGACACAAGTTTGACACGTTGATGTCAATCCTTCATGGCATACATTCTGTGGCTATAAGAAATTAAATTTGCACTGAATGGAGAGCGAGAGAAAAAAGTGCACCCAATTGAAAGCTCCGGGAATGTTTTTTTGCACTGGCAATAGAATGGCTGAAAGAAAACGTAATTCAATTTTGAAGCTGTAAGCAGGTGTGTGAAGGGGGAAAACTTGTGACATAACAGTGTGAATGGAGAAACATGGAGGGATTTCTTAAAGGCATGCCACAAATATTTGACGTTAAAAGTACACCTGGCCAATAGGTATACACAGCCTTGTGAGCCATTGAGACAGCTGGTACAGAAAAAAAACAATATGGGGTAATTATGGATGCAGGCAGAGATGCATCGGTGACTCGGGAAGCGAGCTGTGCAGGTGGGGGGGGTAGGACATGCCAACCTAACAGCAACAGCGAATTCAAAACGGCATCAACTTCCGGGTGCTAGTCTGTTTCAAAGACTTAACGGTAGGAGGGCGCTCTTACGCATATCGAACGGTTACACACAGACTTGACTAAAGACTAGGCCTGGTCACAAATATTTTAAATCTAAATGACCGTTATTGGAAATTACACTATTTTGCAGCGGGGTTAATCCACTAACCCCAACAGATTTTGAAGTTAATATTTGTTCCCTAAATTATCATGATATTACTAAGATCTTTTGAACAAAGGTTTTAAGAGATGTAATGTCACTGGGACCGAGACTGCCATAGTAAATGCACACAGCAATTCCCCAAATTACCGTTTGGAAGTCCCAATGCCCAAATCGAGCAGATCGTGTCCTACCCCCCCCCCCCCCTGCGAGCTGTGCTTCTTGGATATGTGGTCTCATATATTGAGAAGGGAAGAGGGCAAAGGGATGGGAGAAGATGTAGGAAAATGAAGGTGTAGAGGGAAAGACAAAGGGGAGCTAAGGGAGAGAAAGTAAAGAGTGGAACGATTGTGGAAAATGATTGGAGAAAAGATGGGATTAAAGGAAGCAAATCTTGGAGATGATATTTTATCATTTGCAAGAAAGGCTTGTAATTTAGCCTTGGTTCCAGGTGTTTGTTATTGAATTATTTTGCATTATTTGCAAGGTACCAGTCAGTGATGTTTCTACGAGGCCATTATGCTAACAAGCTATTGGGAATAGCCCAGAGTTTGCAATACTCTGAAAAGAAGGAAGAAAAAGAAAAAAATAAATCTTCACTTTTTATAAGCTGAATAAATTGTTGAACATATACATCTGTTGCAGTATTTCCCCCTCACTATATCCCTTTCAAGAAATTTGTCAGAACATCTCAATGTCTCGAGGTGTTTTAATTTTCACCGAGTAGTACACGACAATCAAATCCAATCTCAAATTTGATGAATTAGCATCGGAATTTGGCAGACACTTGCTGGTCCGTCTGCTAGAAACAGCCACTTAAAATTCCCACAATTGCATTTGTGACAGCCGTGGTAAAATGCTGCAGCATCAAATCTTTTCTCTTTTTTCCCCATCAAATTTACATCGCATTCACGGTCTGACTCAGAGCGATTTTTTACAGTAATGACATTTGGAAACATTTGTGATTGTGTTGTGTGGGTAATACGTGTTTCCCCTCACCGCATTGAAAAGAAAACTTGCATTGCTGTAGATTATATGGTAAATGGAATTATGGGATTGAAAGGAGTGCATTGTTGCTTGAAACAGAATTAACAAATAACATCACAGCAGCATAGAAATTAACCCTTTGACCTCTAAAATAACATTTTTTTTCAAAAAAAATTCCAAAACTATGCTTTTTAATGACCATATTTGGTGTCATCTTGCAAAATTCATTAAATGAGTCCAAACAAGCCTAGTCTTAGGTCAGTGGTTTGTTTGAGACGGATTCCCAAATGGCTTGTGGTAGTTTGTGAAGCCATCTCAAAAGCCACTGACTTATGTGTTATAACAGAATCTACCCAAAACTTGAAAGGGTTAATCAAGAGCTGCATTCTGCTCATGGTGGGGAAAAGTGGGGAATCTAGGAGGAAGCTCCTTCCCGGGAAATTGAACCATTTGGAGGGAAGTTTTGATTTTAAAGATAAAGAACTACATACAAAATGGTTGGAAATCTTTGGGAAATGTGATTATCTTCCCAGGAAATATGCATTTTTTTCATCCCTGATTCTCCTTAGTAAGTGCTTATTTCTATAGCAGCAATTACCCAGAATTTTTCTGAGGTGTCTTAATTTAGCATTACAAGTGACTTGATTTCACTGTATATGATTGTATTATGCTCTGTATATGATGGTGCCCACATTTCATAACAGTTGGTTCTTACAAGAGGTACATTGTGGGAGTAAATATAGGTACAAAGCTACATTGTGGGCATTTTTGTCATTATGGGAGTATGCCCACACTGAATCTCTGCCAAATGCTGTTTTTTGGCCTCTAGGGGGGTAGGTATAGGTCTAAGCTATGGGTGCCCACAGCGTTACACATGGATTTTGTATATTGCTGTGAGGGTGTAAAACTCTACACCAAAATAATCCCACAGTGTATGAATATACCTACAAATACCCCCACAATGCATGTATGTACCGATTTATACACAAAAACACACAACTTTGTAGGGGTATTCCCACAATGTACCTCTTGTCAGTATGTGTGTGTATATCTTTAAGCAGAATTTGTACATTTTAAATGATTAAATATAATGGAAATCTTATGTTGTGTAACAGTTACTCAGCCATATTCTAATTTATGGTGTAATCCACTGGGTTAGAATTTTGCTGAGAATCGATTCTCGCAAAGATTCTCCTGAACAAATTTGCAAGGATCCAAGTAGATTCTCGCAAGACTTATAAGTTTAAACACAAATAATGGAAGAGAATCTAAGATTCTCGTAAATCTTGGTTGTGAGAATATAAACACATTCTCACACCTTTCCACGAATTTCTAACCCTATTTTATTATTTACTACATAGCTACTCCATGTGTACTTTTAGTTCTTCTCCGAGGTACTCCCTTTTGAGCTATTATTGGTGTAGGACCTAGCTAAAGACTTGTGAAGTCACCAGGCACACAGTAGCTACACATCAAGATTCTTACTTGTGGTGTGACCCACTACTTTGGCTACTCCATGTATACTTTTAGCAGCACTACTCCAAGGGTACCCCTTGAGCCATTGCCAATGCTGAGTACAGCTAATGACTTGTGAAGTATACAAGTCACTGGGCACACAGTAGCCACACATCCAGATTCTTACTTGTGGTGTGACCCACTACTTTGGTTACCTCCATGTATACTCTTAGCTCTACTCCAAGGTACACCTTGTTGTGTCATTACCAATGCAGGACCAAGCTAAGGACATGTGAAGTATACAAATCACTGGGCACACAGTAGCTACACAGCAAGATTCTTACTTGTGGTGTGACCCACTACTTGGCTATTCCATGTATACTCTTAGCTCTACTCCAAGGGTACCCCTTGTGTCATTACCAATGCAGGACCTATCGTTAACGGAGTGTGAAGTATACATAAAAGTCAGTGGGCACACAGTGGCTACACAGCTAGATTCTTACTTGTGGTGTAACCCACTGCTATGGCTTCTCCATGTATACTCTTAGCTCTACTCCATGGGTACCCCTTGAGCCATTTCCAATGCAGGACCCAGCTAAGGACTTGTGATGTATACAAGTCACTGCGTACACAGAAGCTACATAGCAAGATTCTTACTTGTGGTGTGACCCACTATTTGGCTACCTCCGTGTATACTCTCAGCTCTACTCCATGGGTACCCCTTGAGCCATTACCAATGCAGGACCTAGCTAAGGACTTGTTATGTATACAAGTCACTGGACACACAGAAGCTACACATCACAATATTCTTACTTGTGGTCCTGCAGCTAAGAAATTGTAAAGTATACAAATCTCATGGCACAGAGAAGCCATTTTTTCTTAGCAGACACTATATCTTGTAGTGTATTCTAAAGTTGACTGACAGGTACACAATGTTGTCCGTTGAAGCTTATCAAATGAATAAGGGAAAAATGGGGAAAGTGAGCTACTTATATTTTTGGTCAGACGAAAATTCCAAGTAATTTTGTCATAAGAAAAAAATTTAATGAGTGAACCAAATATTGCTCCAGATTGTACAGGTATATTTAAAACTCAAAAAAAGTTTGGAACTTTTTTTGTTGAGTTGCATCTTGTTTTATTTGAAGGTTATTTCATAGGGTTGAATATCAGGAAAAGGTCATTCATTTCTCTTTAACAATGACACCTAATTTGTAACAATTACTTATTCTATAGAGGAGTACTATATTTGATTACAGGAAGAGGTCTCAAACAAAATGATGCCAAACTAATGCAACTGATGGAAATGAGTGTTATATTGGAGACAAATAATGGCATTTTGCACATTTTGTGGAGACATCCTGTCTTGCCACGGAGAGTACTCAACCATGGATATGCAGTTGTTAAAAATGGGTTTCGCTGTAAACTGGAAAATGAAGAACGTTTCAACTGATACTAAATAGTTATGAAAACAACCTCCACATAAAAGGAGAATATCTCAACAAAAAAGTTCCAAATATTTTTTGAGAGTTTAGTCAAAAATTTCATACTAATATGCTTTTTCAGCACATGTTTGGAATCGTGTGAAAATACATTCAAATGAGTCCAAACAAGCCTAGTATAGGTCAGTGGTTTTAAGAGGGATTCCTAAATGACTTAATAGTCATCTCAAAGACCAATGATGTATGTGTTACTAACCCTACCTATACAGATTCTACCAGCGTTTAAATGTTTTGTAGCCATTCTCTTAATGAATTAATTGCAATGTTCTGTTGTTGCTAATTTTACACCGATCTTACTGTAGTAGCCTGCACCTGTTCCTGCACAGTCTTGGTAAATGCACAAAACCCACCAATTTCCACCGAGACCCACGAACACAAGAAACTAGCCAATGCAACCTGCGAACGATTTGTAAACCAAACGCATGCCGGTTTCCTCCCTAGTATAAACTCATTTGCCCGCCTATCCGCCTGGTTAATTCAACCATCACACCTGTCAGTCTGTTTCAACCAGTCAACCGAACCACAGGTGTGTTTAAGACTCCGACACGCAGCAACGTCACTCCACTTAGTGTCCCCGACGTCCAAGGCTCGCATGCTACAATAGTGCCGAGCTCTCTCGAACAGGTGGAGCAATTTGATGTTTCAATTAGCTCTCGACAGATTACAACACATACTTGTTTTGAATAGATTAAGAGCTGAATGCCCAAGGTCCTTGTCATGCTGTAGTCCATTATCGCATTGTGCTGAAACAAAAGGGAAAGTGTCAGCCCTGAATTTATTAATGAAAATATCTTTTAAACAATCATGTGTTTTCACGAAAGTACCTGTTTCACTAATGAGCATAGTCAACGTGTTATGATAGAGAAAAGGAGCCTATTCAACATTTACAATTGAAAATTTAATATAGATTAGATATGATTATTAAAATTCTTATCACTAAGTGTGAATTGTAAAACAGTGGGTTTAAAGTGCATCTAATTATCATGTTCCATTTTACTATTACCGTCTCCCCATCATATGAGAGATTTTGATATCACTTGAAACCATGTAATTTTAAAGGCACTATCAGTGAACCACCCAAAAGATTCAAAATATTATAAATTTGAACAGAGTAGTTTAAAAGTGAAGGATAAGTCTGTAGAATTCAGGTAAGTTATTTTGTTCCAAATGCAAAATGACAAAAAAGGAAGAAAACAGCAGTGTTCAAAGATATGAATCTCTATTCAATCATGTGTTGTAGAAATCCGTACGGACAGTAATGACTAAAATATCCGATTTTGGCTTTATAAGGTTCCTTTCAGCTTTATAACTTGTAGGGTATGCTAGGATAGCTGTACTTGTTACAGACATGCACATTTTCTTTTATTTTCTGATTTTGCAAATCACTGATAGTGCCTTTAACCTACCCTTACGAGATATTTTAGTTGATTATGCTTGTGTTCATAAATATGAACCAAAATGTACAATTAGTCTATAAAATGAAATAAAGAATGGTATATATTGTAACCATGCACATTGAACCCCTTTAGGAATACTACCTTTAACATTCAAGCATTCGATCATCCCAAAACAGATTCACATAAATACTGCCACTTACATTAGTGCAATGATCTGCTATTCCATCAACTACCAGAGACTACTTTCTTACCTGTAGCAAATCTGTTTTTAAATCTATATTGAAGTCGCATTTTATTGAACATGATGTATTATAGTTTTGATGCCTTGAGGGGCATCCCCAGACCATTTTTAATGGGGGGGGGGGTGTTGAGTCTCTGTTGCCGACAAAACCATGGTCCGGATTCAGGAATTATTCACTTTTTCCGGCTAGCTGCGCTCGCCTGGTAGACCCAAATATTTTTTCACTCGGTTCGAAATTTTGAAAGGGGGGGGGTTGGTCGACCGACGGCGCACATTGCCTATTCAGTCATTAAAAACCGAAATCCAAATAGGAGATGGGCGCCCAAAAACAGCCATCAAAAGTGTCCATTTACCTACAATAATACCGACAAGTTAACGTTTTGCCGACAGAATTTTGTTAATGGGGGGGTGTCACACACCCCCGCTCTGGGGACGACCCGGGATGCCTTTTAAATTTGTGTGTACGAGTGTTGTGTATCTGAGGTGTGTGTGGGGCCCAGGGGATATGTGTTTGTATGTATTTAATTAGGTAAGTTGTGTGTGTGTGTTCGTGTGTATTTATGATGTGTGTGTGTCTTTGTGATTATGTTTGTGGTGTGTCTGGGTGTTCGTGGTGTGTAGGTGTGTCTATTTGTGTATAATTTTGATCAGTGGCATAGCCAGGTGGGGGCAGAGGGGGGCAGAGTGCCCCCTGACAATTTGTTTGAGGGGAAATCGGGAAATAAAACACAGATATTCATGTTAAATCAGCCCTTTTTTGTGGGCCGCCAGCTATAGCTGGCAGGACCACTTAGCAATCCGTTGTGCGTGCGTATGTATGTGTGTATGTGTGTGTGAATGTATGTGTGTGTCACGAAATTGTTAATTTTGTTTTTTAAATCGACCTCAATTGAAAAGTTGAAGTTCAATTGGAACCAAACTTCTGTTATAGGTGCACCATGGGATCCCTCATATGTTGATGAGGTCAAAGGTCATGTGCTGAGGTCAAAGGTCATGTGAGGTCAACTTCAAAAATAGGAAAATGTAAAATTGACCACAATGGAAAAGTTGAAGTTCAATTGGAACCAAACTCGTGTCATAGGTGCACCATGGTATCCCTCATATGTTGATGAGATCAAAGGTCATGTGCCAAGGTCAAAGGTCATGGAGCGGCCCACAGCTATATTCTTTGAATATAGTGAGCGCGAAAGCCGAGAACCGCGAAATTCTAGTTCAGATTCTTTTGCCCTGCGACTGGGAAGTTTTTGCTGGTGATCAGGTAAATTGTTGTACGTACCGGGAAATTGCCCCCTCGGAACCACCTGGCTGGCTACGTGCCTGATTTTGATGGGAAAGGGGGAACAAGATTGTTCATAGGGTCACCCACCTTCAACTGTGGTACCTTACTGAATTAACCCACACACAGTGGAGGTTTTGAAAACCTTTTTCAAAATAATCACATATTTTAGGTGGCATGGCATGTTGTGTTTTATGCCACATCAAGATAAGGCCAACACAAAAGGAAAAAAATGTTTACTGTAAACACCCCCCCGACCCCCCCCCCACCCCCCCCCCCCCCCCCCCCGACAATACTAGAAAAACTGCCAATCCAAAAACTTTTATGCAAATTAGCAAAAAAAAATCGACTGGAATCATGAGTTCTGTATTTACAATTAAAAAAAAAGACCACACAAGATAAAAAAAAGTCAACAAGACAACAAAAACAACTGCAATAGTAAAATAAAACTACAAGATTTTTGCTATGCCATTAAAAAAGACTGACGTGCATAGCATTGTATTCATTTGAAAGGGGCATTTCGTGATCCCACAGCCGCGTCGGTCCCCCCGACTAGTAAAAAAGTGAGATTCTTATATCATCTGAACCGTTAGCCTTAGTAATCCAGGTGTACTGAATCTTATGTGCAAATTCGGTCGTATCTGTAAGAAAGTCAACAATTTTGTATTTTCAAACGGACAAAAATGACAGCACGGTGGTCTATGGGACCGTGGGAAACAAAGCAATGCTCAAACACAAACCACAGACGGATCAACTGAAATGTCGTGATAAGCGTTTTTTTTTTCTCCATGATATCTAGTGGAACAATGAAGAAAACAGAAGGTGCTGGATCAGGAAGTGCACCTGAAAGTAAAATAGTGTTGAAGTCAAGTCAATCTTAAAAAATCGGTTATGGCAAACAAACCTATTAGGCTGCAGTTGAAAATTTACAGCCATTGGTGATGTGTAGTTATGCCATACAGGCCAATTCTTAATGGTAGTTACCACACAGCTACTACCGAGATAGACATGGATTACCTAACCCACTAGACGTATGCAATCGCCGGCCCGTGTATTTTTGCCGCATATATGGATAGTGTACACACAGCGGCTGTCTGCAGCGTCGTGGAGTAGCTACGTTGTTACACCGGATCTCAGCGCGCGCAGTATTCTCATGCGCCAATTTTTTTTTTTTTTTATATTTTTGCATATATTTGCATTTTTTATTACATGTGCGGGAAGATGGGGGTTTTTGATGGTGCCCGATTTGAATTTCGTACTGATTTTCTAAAAACCGTTCAAAAATGCTAAACTGAGCCCGAGTGTATAGCGCCCTCATTTCATTGAAATTGTCATCCACTCTCAAATGGCCGCGTGGTAACCGCGGGGGTAGATACTTGGTAGCTGCGTGTCTACTAGGTTACTGTATACTCAACATCCACCTTCTCTCCACCTAGTGGGCAACTAAAGGGTAGCCATTGGGGTAGGAACAGAAGAGTAGCCACATTACTGTTTACCATACTGTGTACTTGTAAGACCCTAGTTGCAGCTAACGCCTCGCAATTAGCCCAGTTATGTACGTGCAGTAGCGCCGCGGGAGACATGGTGTAGCTGCCGTTATAGACTACCAAGTGCGTAAGATCCGCGTGTAATTGGATGTTATATAATTGAGGAGGAAAAGAAGGGAAGCAATAAAAAAAAAGCCCAAATAGTACTTAACCAGGATTCACAACCTATTGACAAAGGCTCCACATACAGTATTCTTTGAATTTCAGAGGGGATTTTAGCAACTATATATTCTATACGTGCACCATTCTGAAGAACCATTCAGACAGTGAACATGAATATTCACAATAGAAAAGTCAAAAAGAGCCGTTAGAATTGTATGACTGCTACCATGTGTGCCCTGGAAATTCACTACTGTTAGAACCATTCGAATTACCAGATTCTGATGAAAACAAAATTCTACACACCTGATCTTATACAACAAACGACATCCTCCTTAAGAATTGTTCACCATGGCATAGTCTTACTCAATGGAACGTTTCTTAGACCTAGCCTGCGAGAGACAGCTCAAAACGTTCAAGTCCCAAAATTATTTGGCATTGTCAAAACTTATATCCTATCTTGTTACCATATTAGGATTCATCTGAAAATAATTGAAATGAGAACCAATCTGGCTAGCCTTAAGTCTTGGTTCTAGAGAGGGGTGTTGCTCTGCATCATTAGAAGCCCTTTGCAAAACTACTAACTTTGCGTGGTAAACGTGATAGGCGGCGGAGCCGTGCGTAAGGTGTTAAAACCATCTTGGATTGTAAATGAGAGCCAAACTTAGTGTTCCTTTCGTAGGTGTTTGATAATTGTGTCAATTTGCTACCATTCCCATCGCTGGCTCGGTCTCCTTTCTCTTCTTCTCCTCCCTCAGTATACTCTGTTCAGAAGCCAAAATTGGCAGTCCCATAATGTGTGTTGATTTAAGTAAAAGCATTTGCACTATTGATTCAGCCTGTTGCATTGTGGTTTGGTGGTTTGTATTGCGCTTGTGTGGTGGGGTGTCCACAGATTTTGAATATATATGGGAATCGGTCTTTTCGTGTGTAAATAAAATGATTTAATTTGGCTAACGTTAGTATCGAACATACTGAAGTTTGATTGATACCTAACAGGTGGATCAAACAAGTTTTTTTGTAGTGATGCCCATGTATAATAACACAACAGGGGTAGTGTAATATGCATGCTTGGTACATGGATATGCATATTGGTGTGGATCAGGGATCTTTCGCTTGGTAGCAACAATAACTAGAAATTAACCATGGTCCTTTTAATCCCGATCATATTACTGTATCGTTTAAAATAGGGAAGTTGAATAGAAATTTTATGCGCATTGTGAAGTTGGCAGAGACGTCTGCCGTAATGTTGGCCTCAATACTGGATGTGGATTAACATACACATCACACTATATGAATTTTAATATGTGTTTAGTAAAGGCACATTGCAAATTTCTCTTCTTGGACAATCGGGATGGGTAGGATAAGGCAGTGCTGGAGGAGGGTTGGGTGGCAGGCTACTTCAGTTTTTTGTTACCTAGGTTTAAGTTTTTTCAGCCCAAGGCTCATAACATTATCCATTTAGAAGGGTATTCTTCATTTCAAATGTGAACTCTTGTGGAAGGGATTTCAGTTTTGTGGCTCAGCTCTCTTATGGAAACTATTTGTCACTTTTACTCATAATTCTATGCCATTTTCTTTGTATATATAAAACATGTAAAAAAAAATTGACAAAGAAGTAGAACTTTCTCTTTTGTAAGTCAAACTCTGCTACCTTCTGTAGATAGCTGTTTGGTGTGAGTTTTAGAAGGTGTATTTATATTTTTCTGCTATCTCAGTAGAAAATAGAAAAGCTATTGGTGTAGGTTTAAGATGTGTTTTCTCTTACAATACTATCACTGCCTGTTCTATAGTAGATAGCTAATTAGTCCACGATTTTAAGAAAATTACATGTGTGTGTATCTGTGCGGGTATCTTGCTATCTTCAGTAACAGCTTTTTTTGAGCTTTTGGTGTTTTTGTGTATGACATATTCTGCTATCTTCAGTAGGTAGCTATTGTGTGGTGTTTGGGCCGAGCCTTACCCATGAAATCTCCACTATCTTAAGATTTTCAGTAGATTGTTTTTAGAGCTGGTTGAGGTGTTGATTTCTGTTCCTCAACATTTATACTTGATCTCTTCAGTTTGGAAGATATTAAAGACGTTATCAGTGATTCACCCAAAAAGGAGTAAAGTTTTTGAATTGGAGAGAATGGCTAAATGTGAAGGATAAGTCTATAGAATTCTCCTAAGTCATCTTTTCAACAGAAAAAATTGACAGCAAAGGAAAACAGTGAATGTTCAAATATATATGAATCTCCATGAGTTATGAGTGGTCATAAGTGTCGTGCGGACAGTAATGAATAAAATAACCAGATTTTGTCCTTGTAGCTGCTTTTGGTCTTATATTTGGCAGGTTCTTGTAGGGTACATATAGACCATATTCTATATGATGTCAGCCACCAGACATGTTGGTGGACAAGATGCATACATTCCAGGACTACAATACATTAAGCTGTCAATCGATCCATGTTTAGCGATTGCACAGGGATCATTGACAGGTGAATGTATTGTAGTCCTGGAATGTATGCATCTTGTCCACCATGGTTGGCTATTGAATACGGTCTATACTTGTTGTTGCAGACATGCAAAAATCTGATTTTTGATGATTTTTGATTTTTTGATGTAGCAAATCACTAATAGTGCCGCCCTATAATTCCTATATTTCCTATATTTTTGACCCTCTCCCTATAAATCCCTATAAACTTCCAAAATCCCTATATTTCCCTATATTTTTTTCTCCACAGAAATTAAAGATTGATATTTTGCCTGGTTTTTCACAGAATTGATCAAAAGCATTGCCTTTCAGAGTCTAAATGTTCTTTACAAGGAGTTTTTAAAACAAGTACTACAAAATTGGGCGTCTCCATTCTTAAATTAGCATGGTTGTACATGTATAAAGAATCAGCTTTCAAGTCCTTTGTCAATTTTAGGACTTTTCTGGATTTTGATGACTTTGTTTGAGGCATAATCTTTTGTTTAGGAGTAAAAACAGAAAATATCTTTTGCCAGAAATCATAGACCACTGCTTTAACATTCTTTACAAATAGATGCTATACAGAAGTCAGAGTTGGTAAACTCAGACTACAAAACAATTGAAGTAAATTTTGTTCTCCATGGGAGGGGGCTACTCAGATTTGGTTTGAAAAAAAAAAAAAAAAAAAAAAAAGTGACAAATTTATAGGAAATAGGGAACTTTTAATCAACTGTCTTTTTGGTCAATTGTGTGTGACATACAAAACAAGTTTCTTATTACCAGAAAACTACTGTCTCAATAATGTTCTTTATGTTATGTCAACAGCCAGTTTGGCTAAGTTTGATGCACTTATTTTAGCACAAGAAATCTGCATATTTAGAGTAGCATTGCTCCAAAGTGTTTTATTTTAGATTTTATTAGAACTTAATTTTTTTCGTATACATTAAAGGGACACGGGCACATTTTTAGCAAAACTCAAAATTCCTTAAAATAGCTGAAAATTGATAAATTGGGACTTAATTCATTGACTGCTTAAAACAGTTTAACACCAAGAAATATTATAATAACCACCTGGAAGGGTCCAAGATTCAAGTCAAAGTCTTTTGTTTTAATAGTTAAATTTACATACTACCAAATTTGGTCAAAAGGACCACTGACCTGAACAAAGAACAAATCTGAGGGCAGAGGTCACATGGGGGGGTTGAAATGGCATGGCTACAAGCGGCCCTATAATTCCTATATTTCCTATATTTTTGACCCTCTCCCTATAAATCCCTATAAACTTCCAAAATCCCTATATTTCCCTATATTTTTTTCTCCACAGAAATTAAAGATTGATATTTTGCCTGGTTTTTCACAGAATTGATCAAAAGCATTGCCTTTCAGAGTCTAAATGTTCTTTACAAGGAGTTTTTAAAACAAGTACTACAAAATTGGGCGTCTCCATTCTTAAATTAGCATGGGTGTACATGTATAAAGAATCAGCTTTCAAGTCCTTTGTCAATTTCAGGACTTTTCTGGATTTTGATGACTTTGTTTGAGGCATAATCTTTTGTTTAGGAGTAAAAACAGAAAATATCTTTTGCCAGAAATCATAGACCACTGCTTTAACATTCTTTACAAATAGATGCTATACAGAAGTCAGAGTTGGTAAACTCAGACTACAAAACAATTGAAGTAAATTTTGTTCTCCATGGGAGGGGGCTACTCAGATTTGGTTTGGTTGAGGGTGTGCAGCTGGACTTGAAACCCTTACCCATTCATAAGGGTCATTTTGGTAAAAAAATACCAATTTCTGAGGATTTTGCTTACAATATGTATCCTTTTTTTCAAGATTTGTTTTTTGGCTCAGGCACAAGCCCCAGAAGATCTTGGCCTTTTTCAAGATTTTTTGAGGCAGTTTTGAGGGAAATGACTACTCTTGCACCAAAGGACCATATCGGCTAACACAACATTTGGTATGAGATGCAGATCTGCAGGTCAAAGGTCAAATCTGTGAAATTGTGTTTGTTTTCCACTCTTATTCCCCTTGATTGCTATATAAAATATCTGTCAAACTCTTGCTCACTCTTATACACATTGACCAATTAACTTCATACTTTGTGAAAAAATCACTGTCTCAAGATGCACCAGGTGTGTACACAGGTTGATATCTAAAGACCCCTATGTGACCTTTGAACTAATGTGGTTAAAACTATTAAATATCATTTTTGGTGCAAGTTAGGTGCTATGACCATCACACTTGCTAAAAAAAATAACCAGCCCAAAACCTCATACAGATTGGACACAGATTGACCTCTAATGAGCCCGATGTGAGCTTTGACCCATATTTATATATGTCAATGTATTTCCCTGACCAATGAGGTATTGTTCAATCATGCTCAAACGCACCACTGGCCCAAGAGTATACAGAGTGTACAGATTGACCTTTAATTACCCCTACATTACCCTTTACAACAACTTTTATTAAAACAAAAATTGCTACCAAATTGCTCAAAAGAACCACTGGCTAAGGACTCAGGGTGTACACATATTGACATTTAAAACTTTACAGAATATTCCAATTAAAAATTAAAAAAAAAAACCAATCAAATGCAACTTCCTTGTTAATGATACATTGGTGTACAATTGATTCAAGTGCTGATATTACAGATCGTTCCATAAAAGGTTGATAAGATAGAGGGATAGCATGCTATTACCACTTCTAAAATAAACTATTTGTGTTGCCAGATAATAGCAGGAAGGCACATGTACAATTTTCCACTGAAGTGAGAAACTTATTGCAATTCTTTTCAACAAAGACAACTTTGACCTATGGTTTATTGGGTCCAAAATAAATAAGGTCAAAACTTTAATGACTTTATAGAGTCAATGAAATACTTAACACTCTGCAGGAAATCTGGATTCCTCAAAACAAATAGGGATAGGCCTAGGTGCGCAGTCAGAAAGCATTTCCCCCTCATTTATTTATATTACGTACAACATGGGAATATTATCTACATGTAATTAGTAAATACAGCCAGCAGACGGCTCACTTGGTGCAAATCTTTCTAATGAATTGAAATTGCTGCTGATATACAATGGAAGGCGCCCACATTCCAAGTAAAACTACATACAATAATCCGATGTATTTTCCGATAATTTTTCTGGGTTTTCCCTATATTATTTATATTCTGTTTTTTTGGCCTATATTTAGCCCTATATTTTTGCAGGGATCACTTGTAGCCCTGTAAATGGTACCTTTGTGTGCCCTTTACATTATCTGCATCTTCAGTTAGATACGGTAGTGTGTGTTGTTGATGTTATCCTTGACACATATAACATACACTGTGTCTTCAGAAAATAGCTGTTTTGTATGGATTTGAAGAAGTTCATTGTGTGTATTCTTGACATTACATTCTGCTGTTTCCGCCGATAGTTCTGAAGTGTGGTTTGAAATGTGTACTCTTTTGGTCCTGGCATATATTCTGCTATCTTTCAGCTGTCGATAGGTTGTTGAGTGGTGTTGGTCATTGAGATCCTTGCCATCTTACATACTCTGCTGTCTTCAGAAACAGCTATTTTGTATGGATTTGAGAAGTTCGGGTGTGTGTATCTTGAACCCAGATAAATTCCTGCTGTCTTCAGTAGATAGTTATGTAGTGTTGATTTGACATGGTACTTTTATGTATATTTGACATATATTCTACTGTCTTCAGTAGATTATTGTGGGTGTGGGTGGTTCTATTGTATATCCTTGCCATATACATCATATTCTGCTATCTTCAGAAGATAACAGTGTTATTGAATGAGGATAACCCGATTTAGTCTAGAAATTTTTTCATCTTGATAGAATGGCCTTCATCCCTATAACCATCTGTAAAGTTTTGCGCCAATATTTCAACCCCTTTTTTAAGTGAGAGCTAAAGACGTGATATTGTAACCCCCATAGAGTACTGTGTAAAATTAAAATTGGTCGACCAAAATGGGGAATATTTTCGCTCTTAACATCCAAACCAAACATCCTTTGGCCCTACGATTTCACAGAGTAAATGCGAAAAATAGTGGTTTTCATCAAAATCTTGACCACTTCCACTAAAATCTAGGGTCCCTAGGGACAAGGCTATTAGCGATCGGACCATGGACTTTTAAGAGTGGGTTTAAAATGCTAATTGTATGTATTCTTGACATTTATTCTGCTATCTTCAGTAGATAGCTATTTATACAGATTTGGGTGATGAAATTGCGTATCCTTGTCATATATATTTACTGCTACTTCAGTAGATAGCTATGAAGTATGGGTTTTGGATGGTTTATTTGTGTATCTGTGCCATATGTACATATCTTGTTATCTTCAGTAGATAGTAATTTAGTGTGAATTCTAGGTGGTGTATTTTTTATCCTTGCCATATGCCCTGCTATATTTAGTAGAATATCCATTTAGTGTGGGTTTTAAATGGTATGTTTATTTATCCTTTGCACATATACCGTGCTATCTTTAGTAGATAGTTATTTAGTGTTGGCTTTGGGTGGTTTATGTATAAATACTCTTTAGTGGATGGTACTTATTCTTGACATCCGTCATTGGTATTACAGAGTGGGATTGTGGTGTGAAAACAGAAAAATAAGTTTTAGAGAAAAGGGCATTTGAAGATGATACCAATTTTATAATGACCAAGTGTTGCTAAAATTTTGATTTGATTTCAAAGTTAACTGTATAGAAATAGTAGTAAAATGCTAAAATTATGTCCTCGTCATTACACGTCACACATGTAAAATCCATAATTTTAGTTTTGAGAGCGGGTGTTATGGCAATTTGTTATGACAAAGTGGTGTACATGCAATATGGCAGTATTGATACCACTTTTTACTTTTCCGTATTCTATTAAAATGGCATACGCACAATACACCACTGTTTAAAAACACAAAAGGTGAAGTTGACAATTGTTGTTGGTGTACTGTAATGTATTATAATTATTATAATAGTTTGTACATTTTTCATTCTTATGCCGATTTCCATTTTCACCATGCACCAAATCAAAAAATTACTGATTAATTATTTTGGGGCTTTGGGACCTTGTAAAATTGAAGAATGCAATATTTAGGTGGCCAAATATCACAAAAGTGACCAAAATTGACCATCGTCAGTATGTAATACTACCGACAAATTGTATTGTCTTCATTAGAAAGCTATTAAGTGTGTATCTGGTGCATTTGTATACAAATACTCTGCTATCTTCAGTAGATAAGTGTGGAGTTCAGGTGGTGCACATAGGTATGCTTGACATAAAAAAATTCTGCTATCTTTTAAAAATAGCAAAATTGTGTGTCTGTTTTAGGCAGTGTACTTGTGTATCATTGATGAATACAACCTTCGTGATTTTCAGCGTGGGTATTCTTTTAGGTGTATTTATATCTCATTGGCATATTTAAACTCCACTATACTCAACTGTTGGTGTGGAGGTAAAAGCAGCAGGCCACATTTTGCATGTTTGAAATTTATAATATACAAAAAAAATGGAAGCAACCACACTAACATTTGTAGAATAATCAAACAAATGGGTAACATTGACCTTGGAAATCAATATGCAGCAAACTCCCTCGTGGATCAGTCGACTTGGCATATTACTTTTTTGTATGCATGGTGATGGGTTGTGGTGAAGTACTTCGGTGCATATTAGTCAGTGATCGGAGTGCATGAGTACATTCAATCTGCATATGTAAAGGCACCCCTCGTGTGTATACACAAGCAATATCATTAGAATACTGGTGGCCAATGGTGTGGTTAGGTGGACTTCAAAGAAATATGAAGATAGAATTGAATCACATGTATTATTGAATAACCCAAGCCCGTAACCGATTTCTCTCATATCCAAAGAGTCGTGGTTGTTGTCGCACAAGCACTCTTGTGTCGTGGCGGTGGTTATGCAAGCGGACGCACATATAAATCTGTGCGTTATGCGTTATATGTTGCATTTCCCTGATGTTCAATTGTTTGATCTGACAATTTTTCCATAATAATTATGGAAAAACCAATCAATGGAAGAAAACTTGCCTCTAAAGAGATTCCTTCATTCCCAGTACACAAAAATCTCCCAATGACCCCTGTTAATTTTGCTTTATAAAAAGAGATTTCAATCTGAGTGACAGCATGTGGCATCAGTTGTTGTTTTTACTCGCTAAATGCAGTGAGCACAAAATACTCGTGTATCTCTTGAATTTGCATAAGAACTTAGAATGTTCGACGATATGTAAACCAAATGTGGTGGTGCCCAAAACTATGATAATGAAGTATGTATGCTTACTATTATACTTTTGGGCACCTCAAATGTGGTTACGCTGTTTCAGAAAATCTACAGGTCTAAGTTGTCAATAAAACATCTTTGGTGGACTTTCTTTGCAGAATTCTCTCCTGTCTTGAAGATAGTCAAGAACAAAGCTATCGACACAATGGCTTGTTGTCTTCTTTATTAGCCCAGGGCTTGTCATCATTAACAAGAATGAAAGCCCCACACTAATGATGGCATAATCTTTCAGTACGGACTACGTGTTGCTTCAAAGTTAATGGAATTGCACAGAAGACATAATAGCAGAACTAAAGTGTTTTTTGTTTCGGACATTGATAGCTTTGTGCAATTTAAAGGGACATTCAGAGATTTCTTGGGAAAAGCCCCTTATTTTTTTTCCTTACAAAGCTGGATTTTTGCACAAATACACATAACCTACCTCCAAATTAACAAATAGCTCAAACAAATAAGGCAACATTGTACTATGAAATGTAATTTTTGTAGTAAATGTGTTGATCTGACCAATTTAATTAACAAGTGACCTATAGAGAATAGAAATATATAATATACTCGTAAAATTAAAACATTAAAAGAATCAATTGGGATTTTCAGCATAGGTTTCTCTTGTGGTCCTCCAGAGAATAAAGGGGTAAAGAGAGGTCATGACCACCACCCGATCCCTGAATGTCACTTTAGCACAATAAATAATTGAGTACCTTTGATTACCTCAGGCCTTAAAATTATTAACATATGGTAGAAAGTGTGATAATGGGTTATGCAGAAAGACACATGCACATAAGCAAACACACACATGCACACAGAAATGAAACAGATAAATGCTGATACATTGTAGGAAGAGAATACTAGGCACATATGCATTTTTCTCCTTTTTTGTCCGTATTGTAAGTCTATAAAGAGATTAGAGGTTACAATAGAAATTGTGACATAATTATTAATACCCTTTGCATCTATGCTTCATTCCATTATTGAAATAAAGCACATGATACAGTATGTGCAAAGGGTAGGTCCATTCGTAGAGGGTTGTGGGGGTGTGATACTTCCCAATAAAAGAATTCCATCAGCAAAATTTGCTTTTTGTCAGCAAATATGTATCCATGTTGGCAAAATCAGTATTAATGTAAAAAAAATTCAGTTGAATATTTGAATGAAATGAATTACTTTTTACTCATTTTGTCAGAAGATATTGCTTTAGTTTTCTCATATGTGGTTATATGCTGGAATTTGGAAAAGATAATATGTGATGTGATCTGGAAAAACCCGCCACATGTCGAACAGGACAGTTTTGAAAAACTAAAGAAAATAGCTTAAAATCTGTTATATTTTACTTTTATTTTTTGTCAGTTGTGTAAGGCGTTACTTTTGAAGTGTGTATCAAAGAAGAGAAGAAAGAAGTAAACAGTTATGGAAACTTTATATTTCAAACTCTGCAGTGATAGTAAAAACTCAAAATATAAATTTCCCACCATGTGGCGGGTTTTCCCAGATCGTTTCACATATGACCAATATAAAATCTTGTCACTGCTTTGAAAAGAGTTCTTATATAGATATGTAGAAATTGAGTATCTTTCTCAAGGCTTGTCTTGATAAAGTCTAAGTCTTGCATTGTTAAAAAAAAACCAAATGTCAAAAGTAGTAGATTAATCCTGTTAAGACAATTGAATACTACTTCTATTGCAAAATGACCCAGCATGTTGATTTCCCATAACAGAACCCTGCGCCTCTCTGCTATCTTCAGTAGATAAGTAGTGATGGGCCAATCAATACTCATTTTCTTCATTTCTATCTCTAATAGTACAACACCCTTGTGGCTTGCGGAGCAGCATGACTAATGCCGGCTTGGCTCTGCAGTCATCATTGCCCAACCCTTCTTGAGAAGATACACATTTATCACAAAAATGATGGAACTATTTTGTTAACTTAGGCTGGTTTTCTGAACGGGAGTCTAATTTTAGACCTGGGTTTAAACCAGGGTTAGTCCTACATGAGTTGGACCTTTTTTTCCTTCCAAGGCTCTAAAAATGTGCTGTAAGGGGTGAGAAAATTCCTTATTGATGGGCTGAAACGGCCCATTCTTGAGGAATTTTCTCACCCGTTACATTTAACTTTTACAGTATTTTGAAAGGAAAAAGGTCCACTCATGTAGGACTAACCCTGGTTTAAACCCAGGTGTAAAGTTAGACTTCCTTTCAGAATACTAGCCTTTGTTTTTATCTCCTTTGTCTCATCAACTTCATCAGGCAGTTATTATAGGAAGGAAATATGAGGAATTTTCAGAGAAGTTACAGAGGCAATTGTACATATTTAACTCATAGTAAAAAGTGCTGTCATTGATGGCATTACTTTGAATTAGAGAATAAAAGATAGATTTGTGTTTTGCTATCTAATTATGTCATATTGGAGGGGGCAGGTCCAATATTTTGAGTAGTGCGCTGTGGGTATCAACTACGATTAAAAATATTGGACTGCCCATCATTCAATATTACACGATATTAGAAGGCAAAACAACAAATCCTTAGTTTTATTCTCATTCTTATTTTAGTTTTGGCTGGTTTTAATCACCGAATAATATTTTGATTCAATAATAATAGGTTAAACGGGAAAATATTCCCCGATGTCAAAAATGAACCAATCACATACTAGCGGCGGTTATGCGTAACCTTTGACACTCGCGCGTAAACACTTGCGGGGCGACGCACTATCTAATTTCGTCTCATATAAGATAGGCAAACAACCAATGATATTTCGAGTTTGCTTACTAACCCCGCCCACTTGAATAAGACTGTATGTATTTACGGGATGTACCAAATACACTTATGGACAATTTAGGCATGAGGGTTTCATATTGAGTCAAAAATTCTCACCCACAAAAAGTAAAACAATGGAACTTTTTCTACTAGAGAAATTGACATCATGTGGATGTCACTACATGTCAGTACCAAGTTGGTCAGCAGGGTGTGTGAATCAATCCCAGGATGCATGACAGGTTCCTATACTGACTGTACTAAAACACATGTCAGTACTTACGGATTTAAAAGTTGTTAAAAGTTTAAGAACCACAAGATATTTCATAATCATGCTTAAAAATTCCCTAAGTATACTAATGCTTTGTGTGCTAAAATGAGGGTTAAGTCAGGATTTTTATTTGTAGTTAAGAATAGGATTTTTATGGGGTCACATTGACCTATTGAGGTGAAATTTCCCCAAAGCTGATGTCATTGTTGGGATGACTCAAAAAACCCTTTGTTGGCAGTAACCGTCACTCAAAGTGTTTGAGGCCTTCCCAACTGCACGCATGGCACAGAAATTGAAAACTGTTAAAAATTGGATTTTTCTTGAGTACAAACAACAAGTCACCTTACAGGTCTCTTTTTTTGCTTCTCTTGTACATAGAATTTGAAAACAATGCTTTAAGTGGAACCCGTACAATAATAATAGTATACAATATACTCTAAAAAATCATTTTTGACCACATATCGGCAGTTTCATCAAAAAACGGAATTATATTACCATACAAGAAATTAAAACCACCTATGTCTGACATATATACGTGTTATGCGATTCCCGCCGGCACGTTTGTGTAATACAACCATGAGAAGCACATTATGAAAGCGTCACATGTGAAGGTGTATGACGCTACTGGCCATCCGTCTCTCATAACACGTATACATATCCCATATACACTAGCATAATTTCATAGCGCATGTTCAGACAAAAGGTTTTTAATTCGTTTTTATGGTTGTATACTTCTGTTTTTTCCATGAAACACGCGATATGTGTGCAAATAATTATGTTTATAGCGTATATTGTATAAGTTAATTCTTAGTCGGTTCCCTTTACTGTAACTGATTTATGACAACATTTTTTTCAAAAGCACCCAATTTGTTTGAAGTATGTTTTTTTATCATTTTCATGTAAATAAGTGATTCAATCTTGTGAATCGATGAGATGAAATAATTGTTTTAGAACCCAACACCCCCAAACCGAAGTACCTGTAACTACTACTTTAAATTTGTGCATCAGATGTGAGTGAAAAAAAAAATTCTGCAAAATTGTCCATATTTTCTCTTTGTTAATACCTCATACCATAAGAACGTCTTGTTCTGCTGTACTTTGCTGATATTATTGCTATCTTTATTGACAGCTCAATGTGATAACACTATGAACACATTTGAAGATATTCAAGATTTAGAGTGCCTTTAAATTTCTCACATCTCTTTGGGCCATGAATGACATCTAAATGCACTTTTGACAGACTGGAAAAGGTGATATTCATGTGTGTATTCAGCCAGTGGTTCGTAGGGGGCAAAAGGGTGCAAAAAGAGCAGTTTTAGCATGAATCTTTTCTTTCTTGAACCTCCCAATGTTTGTGTCTCCTCCCTTAAGGCAGGGAAGGACACATGGGATTATTTATCCACTGTTGTTGTGTTGTTTGTAGTCGGTTGATGTTGTCTGTTGTGAAAAGGGTCAACATTGCCGGTATATCCAACATACTTTGGACTTAAACAAAACTTGAGTTCATAGTCAAAGGTCACACAGAGGTCAAGTCATGGGAGGTCACGTTGTAGATAGGCTGGAAAAAGTGTAAAATGACCTCATTGAAAGTTGAAGTTCAATTGGAACCAAACTTGGTCATAGATATACGCACAAACCTCATTTGTTTTATGCGGTCAAAGGTCAAGGTCACATGATGATATTAGTCACAAACCTGATGGAGGCAGACACAAGCGCGATCCAAGTAAGCTAAAAATAGTTTGTTTGCGGTAACCCGCGACTGACCCTAGAAACAACCTGCAGACTCGCAAATTTTGTAAAAAATTCTGCCGACCAGACCCATGATTACATTTAACAATTTCAAACCACCAAGGAAAGGGGAAAACATGAAGCAAGCAAACAAACAAACTACAACAAGTAAGATAAAAGATCTTTATTATGTCATGAAAAAAACTTTTTTAATAGTAGCAGTTTGTGTTCATTTTAGAGTAGAACAACATTGGGAAATTCATCTAAGAAAAAATTCAGACCAACCAACCACCACCCTAATATTTCCTTTGTTATGGCAAACAAACATTTTTTTAGGCCTCGAAACAAAAAACCACAATTAAAACTATCCCCAAATGAGTGAAGGGATTGTGTTATTGTCACACAATCCCCAAACTGAAACCATTCAATTGATGTAACATATATTCAACAAAAAACCCACAAATTCACTGTGTAGTTGATTTTAATTAGGGATTCAAACATGTGGGTCATCAACCCAACTGAACAAACAATGCATCCCTGCATCTGAATGTTTTTATCCAGTTGAGAGTGGCTTACAGTATATCTGTGTATATTGGCATAGCTATTCTTGGATCTAATGTGTGTGCACAGGCTCCGTTTTCATGCAATCTTTAAAGGTGCATTTAGTGATTTCCAGCACCTCTGTTTATTCATTGTTCATTAGATATCCTTGAGAATAGCTTATTCATATTTTTTTAGCTGATCACGACTTTGCGGTTTTTGTGTTATGAGCAAATGCTCATTTCCCACAGTCCATAGGCCACTGTGCTATAATTCTGTCCTTAACGGACAAGAAAATAAAAAAATTGGCACATTTCTTATAGAAACAACCAAATTGTATTGGGCACATGGATCACTAATGTTAACGGTTCACATGATATCAAAATCTAACTTTTGCTGAGGTTAAAGTCGGGGGAGGGGTTTGATCACAAAAGCCCCTTTAAGTTCTTACAAAATTGTAAATTGAAATTTTTGTTCTACAGACGCTAAGCTGAACCCATGCTTACGGTTATAAGGCCACATCTTATCGTACGCCACAAAATCATGAGCCCAGTAGAAAGGTGGTTCTTTTGTTTAAATACTAAAATGCTTAAAAGAATAAACGCTTACCGTTTAAAACAAAAGAAGCGACTACCCAATTGACATGGAGTCTGGAGGAATGCCTTCCCCTGGCCGCTTGTTTCAAAGTATACATTTCTTATTGACCTAAAAAAATGTTTCACCCCAATCACTATCATGTCATTAGTTTGTTAGCTTGGTGCATTAACTATCTTGACTAATGTCACCGATTAATGAAGCTCAAATTTTGATTTTAAGCTATTTAATTTTCCAGATGGGATGGTTTGGTTCTTAGACGTCACGTTTCTATAGGTCGGGTAGCTGTCCGTCTGACTCTTACTCACTGTTACACGGAATCTTCGACAGCGGACATGTTTAAATGAAGGCATTTAAAATCATGTCTCTAAACCCATTTTAGGTTCAAACAAAACATGTAGGTTTCTAAATGTGATAATTTTTTTTTTTTTTTTTTTTTTTTTTTTTTAGGGTCTAAAGCTGTGGTGACACAATTCATCACTGATTAGAAATCCATAGGGGCATCTTGCCATACTTGATAAGTCATATGGCATTATTGTAGCGCTCATCTAGCCCTCTATCACCCAATCTCCAGGGGGGTTTTTTGGTAGGACCAGATCTGCTCGATTGGGGCATTGGGGATTTCTAATATGTAAATTTGGGGAACAAATGCTACAACGGGCATTTGACTATATGGCAGTCTCGTCCGGTGACAAAAATCATATCTTAAACCTTTGTTCAAAAGATCTTAGGTATATTTCATGTTAAATTAGGAAAAAACTTATTGACTTCAAAATCATCGGGGTTAGGGGATTAAAACCCCGCTGAAAAATAGTGTATATTGCCAATAACGTCATTAGATTTTAGATTTAAGCTAATTCTAATGACCAGGCTGTTCTTAGTCAAGGTCTGTGGTAACCGTACGATATGATAGAGCGCCCTCCTACTAGCACCCGGAAGTTGATGTTTTCTCGAGAGTCTTAATATGGGTTTAAAGGGGTTTGTGATGAGGTTATGTCGACCAGCAGCCTGGGGAGCTGTCCAGCAGAGATTAACTCAGGGAAGACATGACTGTTGATGGGGCGTGGATGTATGATGAATTTATCTGGAAATTGCGGTTATGTGAGCGTCTTGTTCTGCTAAACTTGGGTCTTGTATAGTTATCGGGATTAGTGTCTATTTCGCCCATGATCATCTTATGAAATGTAATGAGACGTTGACCCTGACGTCTTTTTTCAAGGGTTTCCCACTTAAGATCTGGGCAAACATATCCACTAACGATCGCTTGTTTCTGTATCGCTGTACGAATCTGGCAGGACCCGACGTGCCACACGATGGAGAATTTACCTATTTCGTTTGGGTACCGGATTCCAGTTGATGTGCAAATCAATATGGATTTTCATCTTCAAAGAAAACCGGACAGTGGAATAGACATTCAGACTCTGTCAATGGTACAATACAAAGTGTAGGTCCTCCTACAAAAAGTGGTATGATATGACTATGGTGATTATGCTTTGAATAATGATTGTAAAATGTACACAGACCATCTCTTAAAAAAAAATAAAATTATGCAAAGCAAATTAAAAGTCTTTAATATGGAGATGAACATGTTCAATTTCATAATCTGTTAAATTAATAACTTGGATATTGTATCGTATCAATCATAATATGATGATTCCAAAATTGAATGTTTTAAACTCTTGTCAAATCATCTAATTCACCCTTTTCAGTTGAAAAATGCTTCGAATGTACATGTATGTGGTATTTGTACTTGTAAACTTAAACCACCACAGAATAAGTTTCATGCATTCAGTGTTCTTTGTCCTTAATGTTTGAATTGTGTAACTATTGATAAATGCATAACAAAGTTACTGGGGTTAATTCTGTTTTAAGGACATGCCTCGATGAACTTCCTTTCTGTGATGAACCATTTATTGATCTTAAACTGTTTCCTTGGCAAGAGATTAAAGATCACACACCTCAATATTCGTAGTTTAGAAACAAGTTGATTATTTCAATATCTCTTTCTTCCCAGCAACAACATTGAGGTTCTCTGTTTAACAGAAACATGGCCACCAGTGATATTGTGACAGTGAACTAAAAATTATGATTTTATTTATGTAGACTAGAGAGATACCAAGTATGGGTGGCATGTGGCATGATTGTTATATAAGGAATGTATTAATTTCAGTGAAATTAGTGATCTTCTCTTAATGATGTTGAAGCTTTGTGGATTGTGAAATTATCTCCCACAAACTAAACCAATTATTTTAGGCACTATCTATCTTGTTTCCTGATGCTACAGCTGCCTATGTGACAAAAATTGATTGTAGTTTCAACATTGTGTTTATTTATGATGATATTATTATTGAGGTGACTTTAATTTGATATTTCGTAAATCTTCTCAATCTTAATAATGATATCCTATTCTACCATTACAGCTAAATAAACTGATAAAGGGGACTCTATACATGCATTACGTGAAAAACGGTAAAACAAGATTGATCTGCTTTTGTGTCTCGGCCAGAAAAAATTTCTACATCAGGGGTTCACAGTCGGGTCTCAGGACCATTCACTTATTTATGTTGTTAGTAAATTAAATGCACCCATATCAGCCACTCCTGAATTACAAGACAAGATCATATAGAATTTTAATGAAAGTGACTTTGGAATTACTATGAGAAATATTTAATGGATCAAGTTCATACTCATAATTATGTTGATATGTTGGAATATTGGAAGATGTGTTTTGTAAAGCATGTGATGTCATGACCAGTACAGAGAAAAAGGTGAAACGGTTCACACCCAGAATGGATATAGTGTGATTTTCTGACTGTTTGCAAGGACCGTGACTATTTTTTCGCTAGAGCTATAAATCTAAAGATTCCCTGATTGGCCTTATGGCTAATTTTTCGCAATAAAAAGCCAAACATATGCGTCACTCTCTCAAAAAGAGATTTCTATTCTGCCTCTATGCTGAAACTGTTAAAAACTGAAAAAATTGTGGTTACTCTCAAAAAGCTGTTACCCTAACGAATCACACTACATTTCCAATTTGTTAAGACGGATGATGGTTCTATCTTCGCCAAAGGCTACTTGCTAGTGCTTTTTAAAATATTTCACGTCTATTGGTTCTTCTCTTGCCAGATAAGTTTGATGATGACATAAGGAAAATAGCACATCACCTCCAAATTAATTCAATTCTACTTGTGATTCTATTTTTAGTTGTTGTAATGTTCTCCAGGAGTTGTTTATAAGCAAATATGCGATAGGTTTAAGACAAACTAGTCTCAGGATTTTTGACGGTGTCAGCGGTAAAACTTCTTAGCTGGCGATCCTATATAGTAAATCTCTTGCTTTTATTTGTAACTCTTAGTACATCAGTTTTTCCCCGGAGAATGGAAAAAAGCCAAAGTTAACCTATATTTAAGACTGGTGACAAGTCAGATGTGGGAAATTATCGACCTATTTCCGTTCTAAAATCATCGAAAGAGCTTGTTCATAATCCATTGTATTCGTACCTTGGTTCCAATGGAATTCTTTCGGATAACCAATAAGGATTCCGTGCCAATCATTCCACAGCCACTACTTTGCTTGATGTAACAAGATTTTATTTGAAAAATATGGATGAAGGTCTGACAATCTGGAGCAATTTTCCCTGGACTCAGAAAGGCTTTTGACTGTGTAACCCTCTCTTCTCATGATAAAACTTTCACAAAATGGTATTGACTGGTATTCTGCACTTACCTGGTTTCGATCCTATCTCAGTGACCGAATTCAGGCAGTCAACATAACTCTACTCTTTCTGACCTTAAACATATCAACATTGGAATTCGAACGTCCACAAGGCTCTAGACTTGGTCCGCTTCTATTTATTATTGTCCCCCAAATAATCTTTCAGATAGTGTTAACGTAAATGTACTTTGTATGCGGATGATACAACACTGCTTTGTACTTCAGACAACCCCACACGCAATCTTGAATTGAAACTTTGCAGTCTCCAAAATTTAATCAAAATTCTAAATGGTGGATGATAACAAAACTCACTTTTGAATGCCAAGAAAACCAAGTTTATGGTCTTTGGGACTGTCATATTTCCAATAAATTTCAAAATGTTTTCTGCAATGTAATTAATTGATAATATTGAAGGTTGTGACCAGTTTAAATATCTTGTGTGGAATTTGTATCCTTTGAGTTCTGGTCTCTCATACATAATATGCCTGCATGTATTCTAAGCGTGTGGTGGGTATAGAAGCAATTAAGATTATATTCCAAACGATACTGCTGGTTATTCTTGCAAATTCAATTGTCATGCCACAGTTTGACTATTGCAGCCCGGTCTGGTCTAACTGTAATAATGATATTATTAATTCTTCACTGCAAAATTCTTCAAAATAGAATTAGCTCGTATAATTTATCAGCTGACATTAGAACTCCTTTGTTAAAGATATGATGTGTACATGCAGTGGAAAAATTAATGATCGGTTATATAACCAATGGCGAATGCTTATTTTTAAAGCTTCAAAGGTATCAGTGCACCAGTTTACCTTTCGTCTCAGTTCACTTTTATGCCTCAGTTCATTTTAACGGTACCAGAAGTCAAACCACAAAATCTTTGTATGAACCACATTGGAATCTAAATGCAGGAAAACGTACTTCCAGATGAGAGGCAACCAAAATATGGCAAACGTCTTCCTTCAGATATCGCTGTTAATTATAATTCCATGAGTTTATCTCAAGCTGAAAACATCTACATTTGTAAATCCCCACATTTTTTAAAAGGCCTTCTTTTGTTACTGCTGTAGATGTCTATCTAAGCTTAATATTTGTAAATGCTGTATAAGAATATCTCTGTAGTTCATTTATCACTCATGTGTATTTATTCTGTCTTTAATATTATACCTGGTTATTATTTTATATTAATGTTTATACATGTATTTGTTACAATGTGTATATGCAGGGCTCCTTGGAAATCAATGCTCTGTTCACTGAAGGGGCTACCCTGCCTAAAGAAAAGTTTAAATAAATAAAAATAAATAAAATTAGCGCATTACGCCCGGCGCAGGTGTTCACGGTAGTGCGTTTACGCGGTACGCTTAAGTCGACGCACTGTTCGTCACGTTTAAGCAATCCGCGTGACGCGTTAGGACACCAGGTGCAACTTTTAAAGCAATAACATTGCAAAAACTATCGCTTCGGCTTAGAGTTTACTAAAATATTTTAACGAGGAATGAGTTTCGTGAACTGAACATTTGGTATTAAGTAATAAATAATTATGTTCGGTCTATTTACGATAATAAGTTTTCAAGAAGAAATTTTCTGTGGTTGAAAGAGATTCAAACATGTTACAAGGTGTTCATCACAAATCAACAACTCTGCATCCGATGCGTCCGCGGATTTTTATCCCGCTCGGGTGGCTAAAGCCGCCCTCGCGTGATAAAAATGCGGACGCATGGATGCATCATTTTGTGATTTTGTGATGAACCACTCGTAACATGTTTGAATCCTAAATCTAAAACAGCGCAAAAATTGTGTCGCCATTGATAAGATGGTTTTATTTTGGTTTTGGCATAAGCTGTGGTTTAGGATCTAAATGCATAGAAACCGTTAAATGCATCATTTAAGGCCTATCGTGAATGTGCTAATCAGAAAAATTGAAAAAAATATCCGCAAAAATCAGATTTTTAGCATACTCTGTAACAGTATGCGGTATCCTAATACCTACAATGATAGACCAGAAGCAACCAGAAGGACAAAATCGGATTTTTTAGTCATTAGTGTCCGTTCGGGCACTTACTACAATACGTATTGAATGGAAATTTGTATCTTTGACACTTCTGTTTTTCCTTCCTTTTCGTCAATTCTTCAGTTGGAAATAGTAACTTATTAGAATTCTACAAGGTTTAGCCTTCCACCTTAAGCCTTTTCCTGCAAATTTCAAATATTTTGACTCTTTCAGATAAATCACTGATAGTGTCCCTTTTAAATGTTTTTGCCCCCATACCACCGTTTTACAGCGTAATAGTAGGCTATCTGTTGATTGTGCAAAAATAAAGTTTGTCCTTATAAGCAATATGAAAACTGAAATCGAAATGCATTTTTTAAAGAAAAATGCTAATGAGATGAGAGAATTAAAAAAAATTTCAATTTTTGATCCATTGTTTTTCTTTTTCTTTGGCGGCATTTTTCATTTTTTTCCGAACTTTTGAAAAAACTTCCTTTTCAAGTGAGCACAAACGTAAAAAGTGCGCTAACAGACCACTTTTAAACAAATCTTTTTTCTTGGCCTTAACATACACAAAAACCAAATCCAGGGTCTAACCTCCTCTGAATTAGCCAACACAGCTCATAAAAAGAACAGATTCTTGTCCCCCTGCGCATTGTCATATGCAGTGAATGTGACATGTGTTGATTGTGACCTGACCACGGCTATCCCAAATGATTTCAATTACTACTCCATATGGGAAGCAGATACTCATTCAGGTTGTGTTTTCCAGATGGGTAACATTATATAGAATTCGTCTGGAATCATCTCGTAAGCTTTCCATGTCGTATAAATCCCCATGGTGATTTCCATTTATGCTTTATACTTATTAGCAAGATATGGTAAAAATTGAGATATTCTTTAAGATTCAAAACAAAGTTGGTCAAATTTTTGGGTAAGTGTGATCCTGAGGTAATCTCTTTTATGTAAATGGTTTGAGGTCTTACAATTTTATTTGCTACAAACATATTAGGTAGAATCTCATATGGAAGGTACTACTGACATTCACAAAAGTTTTTATTGCCAGAAATTTGCCCAATTTTGGTTAAAAAAGAATCAGAAATCCACCAGCGAAATTGTGTTTTGGCATACTGTTTGAAAGTGCAAATATTGACAATTTAACTTAAAAAAAGATAACATTGGATTCTTTCTCTGGACTTCCGGGGGAATCTGGTATGTAAGCACTCATCACAGAGAATATGTAATTTATAACACACTATAGCATTTAATGGGAACATGGTCATAAATGTGTCACAAAATTGCTGTATTAATGAACTTTACTTGTCCCAAAACTAACGTTAAAAAAAATATTCAATTTGTTCCCAAAATACTACCAATACTTTACCCCAAGAAAAAACACTAACTCCAAAACCTCCATTGTGAAATTTTTTGGTCTTGAATTTTGTGCTATACCAAAGGCCTTAAAAGCAAAACAAAAAAAAAAAGACAAGAATAGAGAAAGAATATAAAACCCCGCATTAAATAAACGTGGTCATAATGGGCAAAATCGCAGTATTACTGAACAGTGCTTGTCCGCCATCAAGCATACACAGAGATTACGCCATTTTTGTTAAACCTATGCAAATCAAACATTAATGCAAACAAAACCATTACCTTGGCTTTTGCAATTGACTTCCAACGTGAAGTTTTCAAACCAGCTACAACATGAATGGAACATATTAGTTGTATATATATTTTTCGGGAGAAAAAAAATGTGTAATATTGGATGAGTTTAAATGCAGTACGCAGTTATCGTTAGCAGTGTTTGCCAACTACCTATGCATAATTAACACACCGCGTCATAGGGTGTATAAAATATGCATGGGACGGTGGTTTGGTGTCATCACGATGGGAATGCTATGAATGCTTATACTGAATCTTCTGTATTTGATCAATGTTTTATTTACTCCGTCTTGTTTATGAACTGTGAGCGGGCTGTTATGGTGATGTGATTATCCTTTACAACTCAATTAGGATATTAAAGGTGCAGCGATACAATGCTTGGCTTGTCTTTTCAAGGATTTTACATGAATTTTCTCCCAAAATTCTGTGCTTTTTGACTGAAAAAGATAAATCTGATTAACAAATCCAGTTAGCATTTGTACCGGTGTATTTCTAAGTTTAATTTTGTTATCCCCAGCTTGAAAAGCAGAAGGGAGATTTTGCAATAGCACGCATGTCCGAATGTATGTTCCTTCCAGTTTGGTTAGGTTTTGGTTAGGTTTTGTTTGGTTTTGTTTTTCACGGTCTTAGGCTTTGAAAAGTTGAAGTTGATTGAAACCCAGAATTGGGGTTAAGGTGCAATGGGGTTCATTCATGGGATGATGTCAAAGGTCATGGACCAAGGTCAAAGGTAATTGGTTATGTTCCATATGCCATTTTGCTAGGGGATCATGCAAGTTACTTGCTTTATTTTTCAATTTGAACTAAAGTGTATATGAATCTTATCAACAAATCATCAAGAGCGCCCACCATTTGACAAATTAATTTAAAATATAGCCCCACTCAAGGAGTTTACTGAATTTTCTCCCCCCCCCAAAAACGTCATGCTTTTTTACCAGAAAAAGATGTGATCTGACAGCAGTTATATATGTAATAGTCATCTACAGGTGTATTTCCCCATATTTGATTTGCTCCAATTTGTCCTTGAGATTGTATCATACCAATAAATGACTCAGTCTAACCATTTTGGTGTACAAAACAAACACTAAAAAATCTTTACAGTGCCCTTAAAAATATTTTTTAGGCCCCGTTTTTGTTCTACGCCAACAATTATTTTAACCATTTGCTGAACAATAACATTGAAAATCTTTACAGCTGCCCTTTGAATATTTGTTATTTGTAATCAGAGCCACAATGCTTTACAACAATTAACAGATTGCCCACTCGTGGACAAGGGTTGCTTCTGAAAGTCAAAGATTTTCAAAATGAATATAATCTTGTGATGTTAGCCCCAACCTAACTTCCTGTGAAAGAAAAGAATTTGTTTGTAATAGGTGGGGAGATGGCTGATTTTTTAACGGATATGAAGTTTTCATCTTGATATACGATTAGCCTCAGTCCAAAACCCCATCTGTTATGTTTCACGCTGATATTTCAATCGTTTTGATGCGAGACGAAAAACAGAATTTGTAAGCCCCATAGAGTACTGTGTAAATTAAGATTGGTCGACCAAAATGAAACACATTTTCGCTCATAACTCCAACCAAACTCTGTGACTCGAAGATTTCACAGGGGTAAGAGAAAAATAGTAGCCTTTCTTCGATACCAAAAGGTTGACCACTTCCGGTAAAACTTTGTTTGGTGATGAGGTATTAGTGCTCGAGGACATGGAACTTTAAGCTCCTGATAATTCAGAAATTTTGTGGATGATATTTACCAATTAAAAAAAAAAAACAACAACAAAGTAGGGAAACATTTGGAGTTTATCAAAATTTTGAAAACCAAGATTTGCAGATTAACAATTAGTTTTAAAAAAGAAAATAGATTTTAATTTAACAGCCCCGGTCATGAAACACCCCAGAATAGAAACTCCTTGTTATTATATTCCAGTAACTTTACGGTTCATTGAAAACTTTTGATCATCAAATCAAGACAACATTTTTTGTGTATGCACACTTTAA